>OY284471.1:33965073-34224474 GCA_958336335.1 Dilophus febrilis
CTCGCTATGGAATTCGTTAATTAGTGCATTTTTGAGTGTGTTATAGTCTATTACTTCTCTGGTTGATTCCACCGCCAATTTCGCAGCTCCTCTCAATAACCTCCTTAAATAAATGTATTTTTGTGTAACATCCCACCCAAAAATATCAGCGTTTTCCTCAAACTGTTCTAAAAACTCATTTACATTAGTTGAGTTTTCTCCATCAAATGTTGTAAGGGAATCTTCAACATCTCTTAATGTTATCGTTGCCGCCCTAACATTATTATTATTATTTTGATTCATCTGTATTTCATTTTTCATACCTTGTGAGCGTGACGTACCGGCTTCGGTATCTTGTGCGCCATACTTCGATGATGTTAATCCCACAGATTGTTGTTGATGGTTCATGGTGTTTGTTTCGGTGTCTGACGGGTCTGATTCTGATGCTGAATCAACTGTAAGCTGGCCTTTTAACATTGATGCACGTAACCGCCTAATTAAATCAATTTTGGTTTTGTAGTATATTGGCAGTCCCTTTTCTTTTAATATCAACTGTAATTCTCTTGTTGAAAGATTTTTTATATCCACTTCCATATAATATTTCGATGTATATAAGATTCACTTAATAATGTTTATTTAATCAATAGTAATTATTTATTGAGATTGTAAATATTTTTTTATATATTAAATAAAAATTTTATATATTGTAAATATATTTAAAAAAAAATATTCCAATTACAATGCTTTATCACTATATTGTACTATATTGTATTATCACTATATACTCAGAACAATACATGAATAATTATTAAAATTATATTATTGTTCTATTATATAGTTTTATATTCAATTAATTGAATAAAAGTAAATTATTTAAATATATGGTATGTTCTTCCACTAATGTCACATTGATTTCACCTCTACAATTTTTAAATATTTTTTTTCAAATTTTTTCTTTACAAATATTTATTTCTTTTCAAATACGCATTTTATAGTTATGTAAAAATTTTTTTTTTTTTTATTATCTTTTCATATATATGATATATACAATTAAAAGGTTCACTTAAATTCTTATAATTATAAATTTTTATATAACACTTTTCCACTTTCCTTAACTTGTCTTTAACTTTTCACTAACTTTTCACTTATCTTTTATCTACTTTTCTATAACTTGTCTTTAACGTTTGTTATTTTTTCTTTTCCTTATCTTTGATTTAATTTGCATGCACTTTGCCCTAATTTATCCTATCATTTTCAAACTTATCTTATACATTGAGTTAGGTTGAGCCCCCAAATTGTGGGATCGATACCAAAAAAAACTTTTCTATTTTATATTTTAACTATTACTTTATTTTATTCAATTTCTTTTTTATTAATTCAATTTAATTTTTTCAACTTCACTCGATCGCTTAACATATCACACTCCCCTCATTCTTTATAACACATTCATTTCAATCAATATCACACTCATAACCCACATCATAACAGTTCTCCAAATATATTTATTTCATATAAGCTTTAAGCTTTATGCATTTTGCATTAGCGCCGTCCCCACATATTTGCATATAAAATAGTGTTCAAGCGGTTCAAATGAACCCATACCTCTGCGATTTGTATCTATATATAAAACAAATTCAGTTAAACCTTACAAGTTAACTATATCTCTAAATCAAATTACCACCTGTTTATGTTGACTGATTTTAAATGGGACCATAGCCAACCAAATCAATAGACAAGTCTTACATCATTTTTTATATAAATCAAATGGTGGCAGATTCTCATTTTTATTCAGGATCCCCTCCAGAGCGGTTGTTGGGGTTATATTCATGGTTCCTGTAATAGCCGGAAACAAGCCATTCTTTGAAGTTTATTTAACCTAATCTATGACCTCATTTGCTGAGTCTTGCTTTTCGGGCACTGATGAGGCATACACCAAAATTGGTATTGTTATAGATAATTTTATATTGCAATATTGTTTTTTATTGGGTTTAACCACATGATTTTCCTGTTAATCTTCTACATGTCAATATTAAGGACATTTTTAAATATTTTATTTTAAGTAAAACCCTTGATCGTCGGATTTACAAGCCGTTCATTCATGACCATGGAACACAATATTATAGGGACGTTGCCACTTTATTGTACTAAAACTACTGTATATGTATAGTAGTGCAATATTATATAATCGCATTTGATCCTGTCTATTTCTGTCTTTATATTTTTAAAACTTTTTCTACCTTCATCTTCATCTGGTATCTATAGAAAGAAATCTGTGTGTGTCTAATTTTAATACATTTTTTTGTCAAAATATTCGGCCGACCAAAAATAATCGACTTTTATAAATTAATTTTGTTAAATTACGTTATTTCTCATTTTTATCAATATATGAATAAAAACCAATCAATTTAGCATAAAGAAATAAAAAATCATTAATATTTACAATATAAACATTTTTAAAGTTTATTTAAAATCACACGAGATGAGATCAAACGAATTATTTGTGTATAAGGAAAACAACTGTCAAGTAAATTTGATACATTTCAATTTTGAACTCAATTACCGCATTGTTTTCGCTTCAACCTTTAACGTCTATAACCTGAAAACCTGCATAAATTGACCACATAGTCATGGTCGGTCCTGTGAATTGACCGCACTCAAGGTTTCACTGTAGTATGTAGTAAATTATTTTATAACAACATAATTTATATATTATACAAAATTTGATATTTTACTTTTATTCGGTATTTAAGTTTTTTTTATTATTTGCATCCTTATAAAATTCCTCATTCAAAAGAGAAATGTTATATTATAGAAATCATTTCGAATTTTATTAAAATATATACATATACAAAATTAAGAATATATAATGTTATATGTATTATATAAATATATATTTTTGATGGTGTATAAGTTCATGTATAAGAGTTGTTAACCGCTACATAATAGAATTATAGATGTAACAGAATAGTTAACAGAAATGTTTATTTCAGGTATGTATATACTATAAAATAAATGTTTTGAAAAAGTAAAACAATTATACCAAATAGTTATAACAAAAATATTATACCAAATAGTTCATTTTTATCTCATTCGCTTGGTATATGTTTTTATATACTAAAAGAAACAAAAATAATATAATGCTACATATAAAGTTAGATGTATTTTATATTTCGTTTTTGTATCTTGCAAAATGTCTACTAAAATATTTTTCAATATATTTTGGAAAAATTATAATAATAATACATGTATTTGTATATGTTTATAAAATAGAAATAAAAATATTTTTAATTTATCAAAACCAACGAATTATTTTATAGATAAATTCTTATTTCAGATAAATTTTCCATCACAATCACTTTGATGTTTTTTTAAAGTTAAATATAATTATATAACATATCAAACAATAAGGACGAAGGACGTAGGATGATATGTATATAAATGTCCCCACTGTTGGCGAATTGCCAAATTCATATGCTTTCAAACTCATTCAAAAATTTTATCACAATCTTACGTTTAGTTCACAAATTACAGTGATTAGTGCCGTTTTTGCTCACAGTCAATTAAAAACAACAAATGCGTAAACAATTCAGAGCGTCGTTTGAAGCTGTTTCAGCAAAATAAAAATAATTTTTTCATACAGTAGAGAATGACAATGAATGAAGCATGCATTAATCACTACACTTCGGGGGGTCAAACTCAAATGGACAGTCGCAGCTGAGTGGACAGCAAAGGATGAAAACAAGACTAATGGGTAATTTGAAGTCAAAGGGAAATCGTTTTATAAAAATATGTTAGAGAAACGTTGGAATGAAAACACTCTTGATTGAGACTATATGTTGATGAATAAAGCCGAATTTTGCCTAAAATTTGTTGTTTTATAAGCCATATCCTACGAACTTATTAAGTGATGTGTTATATACGAATATATATGCACCACCAGCATGATAGTTTATACAATTGCTAAAGATATTTATATACTAACAATTCTTTATAAACAAAAATAATTGTACAACTTGTTAAAATATGAAATAAAAGGAAAATAAACAAACCTCAAGAAATTTTATATATTTGGTATATATAATATAAATATCTGAATTAGTATATATACTGAATAAACTATTATTAGTGATTTAAAATATGTATATAAGATAAAAGAAATTTCAAATTATAATTATTGATGCAAAAATATTTTATTCATAAAAGAACATAAAACAAATCTTTTTTTATATTTAAACCAGTATAAATACGTTTCAATTAAATCTCTGAATGAATTTAATATGTTCATGTCTCCATATCACAAGATAAAACCAAATGAACAAATCAAACACATTTATAATTATAAATCTTTTTTAAATCGAAATGATTTAAAAAATGATATAAAACTGTTTCTTTGCAAGAAAAATGAAACTTTAGTTTTTATCCCAGTTCCCAATTGTTATCACGATCTTTCGCTCGGAAGTCTCCTTGCCGTGGTGAGAGCGATTCGGTTGCAATGAACCGAAGGGCTATACTGATTGGGACACCCATGTAAGAAGGCCTCCGGGAAGCATCGCAAAAAGAACTTTCAGCTTTCGAGACACCGGACGCCCTCTGGGAGTATTAGCCTTACCATAGCAAGAGGTTCTGCTATGGCTAACCAACCAGTCCTCAATTACAACTCTAACAGTATATGGACTCCAACAAAACAAAAAGTCGAAGAAAGTGATGCGTATCTTAACTCAACAAATGAAACAACGCTACTTTACAGTTACATCCAAAATACGCCATCTGATATTTCAGATACCGCAAATGCTAGGCCTTGATTCTGAGGCCTCTCAGTCAACAATTGCTGAGCCTGTTGAATCAGAAATAACGTCAAGCGTAAAAAGTCCTGGTCCGGCCGTCTCATATCTTAATAACAAAAACTTATTACGACGGTCGTTTTTAAGGGTTATATTTTAGGGAAAAAGTAAAACTATTGCTTCGGTTAATTCATATTAAAAACTCTCATTCGGAATTAGAGATATGTTGTATATAAGTCGACTATTTTCGTTTTGCATAACCATTCCGGAATTATTAGACCAGCATAATGTATGTTTCGCAAATTTGCTATGCGGGTTAAACGATCGGGTAACATCAGCGGCGGCTACGTTTGTAGTGTTCTTTTTATTTCGGCACCGGCCACCGCAATATTGAAAAAAATCTGGTGGCCGGCGGCTAACACATCTGTTTTTACCCTGTGATAAATGGATTGATAATAAAATTTCATACTGGATTGTCTGGATCTGGATCCTTAGGAATCATGATATTTAAAGCCTATAAATATTTCTAATAATTATTTTATATTACCATGATATTTGATAATTTTTCCATGAATCAGCACACAATTTTATATAATTCATAAACATAGTTAAATTTGAAGTAATAAGGAAAAATAATACATTTATATCACGCCTGCAGGATTAGCATAAACCCAAATTATTGTTTAAATAATTACATGCAGATAGAAAAAACTCTTTTTATGTATTTTACATATATAGAAGTTGTAAATATATTCGGGGGATCACTTTATGCGTTGACACCTTTTTTTAATAGGTACAAACGCATGTTTTGTTAATTTTAGCAAATATGCAAATATTTATACATATTATAACCATACATATTTTTATATATATCAAATACATTATATGGCTCAAACATATATGTATGGCAAAAAGTGGTGTATATATTTATTTATCTGTTTGCGTTCATATTTAACGATATATATATATATATATATATATATATATATATATATATATATATATATTATTATATATATATATATATATATATATATATTGTATATAATATACATAAATTTTAGATAAAACCTAAAAATATATCTAACATAAATATATTTATATTCATGTATTGTGCATATATAACCGCGATATAAATAAAACTCGCGGTTAAATTTATTTTATATGTATAATGTATAATAGGATAGGAGTTATATATCAGGTGTGTCAGTTGTTAATATGTGTAAATATATACGGCGTGTATTATGTCAAGTGATTTATGTATAAAATTCAATTCTATGTATCTAAAATTATATGAAAAGAATATAAATTTTTCCGCATATACATATAACTATTGCGGAGTGACTATATATAAAGCTACATAAACAAAACATTGAAATATGATTTCTAATTGTTGATATTTGTGTTTTGTATAAACGATATTTGGTATAAAATATTTACGGTATCATGTTACAAATAAATAAAAACTCATCAGCTATCCTAATCAAAACACATTTGTAAATGAAATTCTAGATATTACATTCATATGAATGCCACGAATCAATAACACAAAATATTCACATTCAAAAATAAATACTATACTATAACATATGTACTTGTACTAATAGGAAAAGAGTCAACTTGAAATGGGGCCACTGAAATTTCTTACAAAAGCGTATTAATTTTGTAAAACTATAATCATTTATGCATATATCTAGGTTAATAAATTTAATTTAATTGTATATATTACAAAATGTATAACGTACGGTAATTAATTAATTGTATATGATATTCCGGTTATCTGTTAATTAGACACATTTAGCTGATATATAGAAAAAAATTTAGGTGTGCAGATGATTAAATTATCCGTTAAACCGATTTTTCTAAATGTTAAATTTTATTGATTTCTGATTTAAAATTTTGTTATTTCTTTATTTCTATGAAAATTCAATTAATTTCGGATTTTTCACAGAAGAAAATTTGAAAATCGGCACCATTGATTGAAAAGATATAGTCGCGATTTTCCTAAAAGTGTATATACGTAAGGGAGTGTCCCCGTTTTTTTTTTTGACGTATCGTATAAATCCTTTGTACAATATCGTACAATTTTTGACGTACAGTATCGCAAATTCCTTTGAATTTTCATTTATATTAAATGGAAAATCTAGCGATTTTTCAATTTTCTTTAATGAAATACTCAGAATTTATTGAATTTTCAAATTATGCCAGGTAAAAACAAAACTTTAAGAAAACCTATATATAGAATTGTAATTAAAAATATTGGAAATTTAGAATCTGAATGTGAAAAATAGAAAAAATATTATGATAATTTTTTAACCAAGGAATATTTATTCAAAATAAGTTCCATTAAAAGCAATACAAAGTTTGTGTCCGGGTTTACTATAAAGCAAATGTATAGATATTTTTTACTAATTTTTCGGAATGTTCTTTAGCTTTAACGGAGTTTTGATTACTTGACACGTCGTAATAAAACAATGCTCTATTCATATTTTCAATAGAAGATATTCTTGGTTTAACGGTTCAGAGACTTTTAAGAAAACGTATATGCAATTTTAATTTGTAAATGAAACGATTATTATCAGTACTGTAAACATTTTCATACGCATATTAAATAAGTTTCGTATACTATACTATATGCCATATTTATATAAAGTATATTAGATTTGCAAATATTCAAAAATAATATTAAACCTACGTACTAATTATAAATAGAGTGTATATAAAGTATATATTATTATTCGATTTGATTATTTGTTTTCCCAACTTAAATGTATATAATCATATAATTATATTATTATTATTAATTATATAATTAATTAATTAGCGCGAATAATGCAAATGTATAAATATATTATATTTAATATAATTTTATATATCATATAAAATTCAATTAAGTAATTTGTTTATTGACAACACATTTATTTATATTATATTGTTTATGTATGTATGTAAATATATAAAATTTTAATTGACTATGTGTTTAAATGCGGTGGATATATAAATATATAATTGAATCCGCATAATATATATTTAATCAATTTTATATAATTGAAGTGGAATTTTTTTTTTTGTAATAATTTTAATCAACATTATTTTAAAAATAATAAATATTATAATTAATTAATTAGCATATTAATGGTTCGAATTATATACTGAAGACATAAAAAATGCATGGGCGAATCTTGGAAATTGTTAATCTTATTTTCAAAAGGAATGAAAGTCACAAAAGGTCAAAATGTAGATTTACATTGCACATAATTTGGGAACACAAAAAAGAATGAGATAAAATATACGAAATTTTGTTGCTTAAAGAGCAACAGTTTTGAAATACACAAAAGAAAATAGATTTAGAAAATAGATTTTAGGGGAAATTTAATAAGCTTCACAAACACCATTTTTTTCAAAATACATATATTGTTTGACATTCCTTTTTCTTTGTATTTTCGGTAGGGTATCCTATAGGCTATCCCGTAGTGTATTCTGGTAGGTATCCTAAAGGCGATCCCGTGGCGTATCCTGTAGGGTATCCTAAAGGCTATCCCGCGGGGTATCATGTACTTTAAGTTATTTAATAATTTTAACGTAATTTATTTGCACCAATAATACGGGATTAGAATTTGAGTATTATAAAAGTTGATATTACATAACAAAAGTGGAAACATATAAATAAGAAATGGTTAAATTATTATTATTATTTATGGAATTTAATTTAACAAAACATAACTTAATTCATCATAAAATCAAATATGCATTCCGGAGATATTTCTACCCCCGGGATCGCGGGTTGCTTATTATAACCATATATGTTACCACGTTTAAATATTTTATTATTTATACATTTATTTTAATTTGTTATGACAACAAATAAATATTTCACACACAATAAATGTGGGTTCTTCATTCTGCATTTGCATTAAATTCTTAAATTGCATATATACCATGCGTACTATTCTATAATATATAAAAAATTTAAAATTATCTTTTCATCTAAACCATTTATAATTTAATAAAAAAAATGTTCTTTTAACTTTTGCCGTTTTAATAAAAAAAAAAAAAAATCTCACAAAAATTATGTATATCAAATCAAATTCATATATATAAAAATGTAGAGAAAATGGAAAGAAAATGTAAAGAAAATGAAATGAAAATTACATAAAACAAAGAAAAAACAAAAAAAAGTATTTTATCAAACGACAAACGGAGAATTCCATATATACAATGCATAAATATATATAATCATATAATATATATATGAAATGAAAAATTTATTATAAATAATGTATTTGTTTGTTAAATAAAATATGTATTATAATACATGTATAAGTATATTTGCACTTATGTATTTGCGTTTTGTAAAAAAACAAGCAAATACATTTATCCATAAATGCATTTATTTATATACCATAAATATATAGTATGCATAGGATGGATATAAACACATATATATATAAGTATAAATACATGTATTCATATATTTGTCAGACTTGAATTCAAATTCTAAATAAATTACATACCGCCCTAAACAACAACATGTTGTGTCTCTAAATATATAGTATCTATAGTATATATAATCATATAATATATATATTTAAGTGGACATGAAACTTTAATGGTAAATATGTATATACATATTTATTATATATACTGACTGCGTTGTGGTTGTTTTTATACCAAAGGGAATACAAAACTATATATATGTTTGTGGAATTATATTCAATGTTCCATTTATTATACATGTACAATGTACCTACATATCTTATATTTTTATAATATGTTACTATAGGTGTATTATCCCCGCAAACTTTTTGGAAGATAAACGGCGATATGATCTATATCCCCGATAGTTATTTCATCAATGGTTTGAGCTGTGAGCAAATCACATTACATATAGAAGATAGAAGATAAATGTTCTACTTTAGTATGCGATCTGAGCGGGGAAATCTATTTTCCATCTATTATTCATTTTTTAATGGTTATTTTTTAAACCGATGGAATTTTTTTGTTATATACTTACCGCACACTCGTTTAGCATTATTTTTGCTATTTTATATTTTCTGGTAGTTTTCGGTCCGCGGGTGGTATATTATTTCCTTCATGTGCTTGGGTTAGAGCTTTCCCTTATCGGCCACCTTGGGACGCGTCCGATTGGAAATCCTGCAACTCCACAAGGAATATTTCTTATTATTATTATTGTTATTGGTATTTTTTTATTTTTATTATCATTATATGTTTTATTTGATATTGAGTTTAAGCAACTTTGTATGCTTTTTTGTTTATAATAGGGTCTACGGATTTGGACCGTATTATTGTTATTGAAGAAGCAGTTGTTAGTTTTGTTTGTGATTGTAATTGGCTGAAGACGGAAAACTAAACAGATTCATCCGATAAATGTGGCAGTTTATTGAAATACAAAATCCACAACTTGCCAACAATTTGAAACGGAAAAATGGAATGGTAAATGGAAAAACGAATTCGCGATATTTTAGAATTTATTTCTTGCAGAAACCAACTTTGGATGCTGTTTGTGTGCTTATCGATCGTTCTTCCACAACAGTGAACGACTGGTTCAATTTGTGTAGGGAAATGTGTATGGCCGTCGTCAATGTGAATGCCAAAGGACAAATGGAAGGTACCGTTGATAGTCCTATTCAAATTGATGAAGCCAAATTTGATGGTTGCGGTCGTATATTGGTAGGTGATATTATTGTATTGTATATTATCATTGTAATTTTACAATTTTACAATCCACCTCCGCAAAATTAAAATCCATGAAGGAGGATACGGACATGGAGGTAATTTCCTTTGAGATTGGTCGTAATTTGTAATATTGTGGTATTCTTATCTTCTTCGGGATATTGCTAAATTATATTTCAGACATTTTACCCGCGAAATATGAAATGCTTGTAGGGATAAATTACATATATATATGTATATAATATATACTATATATATATATATAAAATATTCCATGTACGCAAATAAAATGTATACGACACATAAAATATTCGAATACAACACAAACAATATATTCGTTAGGATAAATGCGAGTGAATCAGTTTAATATTTTAAAATTTGTATAATTTAAATAAATATAATAGATGAAAATATACATATAATAAAAGTGTTTCGCATAAATATGTATATGGTTGAACGAGAATTTCATAAATGATGGCTTAAATTCTATAATTTTGTATAAATACACATAATTAAAATAGAAACATATTTATTTCAATATTATTCAAATCAGTACTTATATTGTTTATGATAAATTCCTATATATTTATATACATTGAAAATGTTGCATATGAAGGTTATAGTCAATTATCAGTGTTGTATTGTATTAGGCGCGTAAAATTGCGTTGATACTATAATCAGATGAATTGATGGCCGCTTGGGTTTTCAATTTCTGCAAGTATTTGTAATTTTTGATAAAGATATTATGGAAACGTATTGAAACGTATGGAATTTTTTTATAGGAAAAAAGAACAGAGTCTTATTTGTATACAAAATTACTTGAAATGTGAAATTATAAAAGCAATTACATTAAAAATGTTATACTCCGTGCATGTTTATTAAAAATGTAATAAAAACTACATTTCATATAATAGAAATATTAATATTCTTTTAGCAAATAATATTCAGAACTCTCATATTCGTTAAATCCATACAAAGGATCAGGAAAATATTATAATAAATTGCATATAAAGAAATAACATACATAACATAATAAATAAAAAATTGTTAACGTAAAAGCGTAAAAGTCTAATATTAAATTATATATACCTCAAAATCGGCATCTATTTAAAAATATATAATCAACATCAAATCACAATTTTATATAATATACTTTTAGGAAAAATTCCTATAATTCTTATAATACTATGTGAATGAAGCATTTCATTCAAAATTATATAAAAAAAATATTAATATATATTATTTGTATAAAATTGAGAAACATTCAATGACAAATAGCAATTTTTAGATATAAAAAATTGTTTCCCGATACACTGGGTGTCCCACGTCCCGACCACAACAAGCCAGTGGATTCTTTGATGGATTTTCTAAATCGAAATTATCCTATGAGCCGTTTTTTTGGTCTCTAGTTGTCAGCGAGATATATAACCTTTACGAATATTAATAAATATAAACGTTTTAAATATAAATATAAACGGTAAACGTTTTTTTTTTGATAAAAAGATTATTATTTTTTGAAAATTTATTGTAATTTAGAGATAGCTTAGAGATATGATGATTTTTTTTATTATTTTGACATTACCATTTTTCGTACATTTAAATGTTGAAAGATTTATTTATTTTTTTAATGATGCCAACTTTCAATCCCATTATTTAAATTCAAATTGCCGTTATTTAAACGACTCACACCGTGTATATAATATACGTACGAACTTTTCTTTATATATAATATTATAATATCTACACAAAATACACATATGTTTTTATACATAATTGTACAAATAACTTTTTCATTTAGCGTGCACAGTCATACCGGTATAAGATCGCATATATTTGTATTTATTATATACATTCATATATATAAATATATAATATATGAGATACGTTTAGCTCTACCTAACCTATTTACAAAATCCACTATTTGTATACATACCATACAGATATTAAAAGCACAAATCTGCGTAAAAAAAAAGCAGAAAAACCTCAATAACATCGCAGGAAATGTAAATTTGCATTTCATATGTTTTGAAAATGTTAAAAGAAATTTGTATTTATATTTACTTTACTTATATATATTCTGTATATAGTAACTATATCCAGATAAACTTTAAATTTAATGGGAATAAAAACATATATTATTTATATAAAGAAATGTAGCGTGTATAATTATGTTTATATAACATCTTTATATCTTATATACTATGCGATGCGGTATATATATTATTTTATAACTATTTCTGTCTATATATATTTATCAAAATAATTGAAACTTTCTATGTATTTAATATCCTCATATACATATATAATTTTTACTATATATATCACAATAATTATATTTGTAGTGCCCGATTAAAATTGCTAAAATTATAAATTAACAAGGAAGGGATTCATCATTGATATAGATTCTTTTTTTTTTAGTTAATTTTATTATCATATTTTGCATTATATATAGAATAATGAACGGTAGAGGAGGTCCATATTCAAAGTTCATTGAATCGCAAAACAAATGCCGGAGTTGGTACGAAAATAACTACACAGCTTTAAATTTTTAATGAAAATGAATAATTTTAAAAATAAAAAGTTTTGGTTGTAAAACTCTGGAATATATGAAAATAATATATACGGATGATTATTAAATTTTGAGAAAAATGTTATAAAATTCTCGTTCTCGCGCTTTACCTCCAAGTAACCGCGGTACGTGGTGCGGTCTGCGTTGGTTTAGATTGCAAAGCACCCAAGGGCTATGTTGAGAGGAAAATCCATGTCAGAGTACTAAGAACTAAGGAGACCAGGAACCAATGTACTAAGAACTTCTACCCGCCGAGATTCCAGGGCACCCTTTGAGAGTATTTAGCCTTCCCATATAGCAAGAGGCTCTACTATGGTTGACCAACCAAATACAAAATTTTGGGTTGCATTCACAAGGTTGCATTTTATCCTATGCGGTTGGCTGTACGGCTAATTACGGACATCGTAAAAGCAACAAATTATTAAACAAACAACAGAAGATGATTGTCTTATGCTAAACCCAATTGACGGCTGTAAAGCGAAAATCAGTAACTTGTGTTTAGTTTCGACTGTTCTTCCATAATAAAATACGAAACATTTGATTCATTCCAACGTTCACAAAAATATTCAAAAAAAAAAATGAAGTTCAAAGATAGTTTTAATCGTTTGCATTGTATATTAATATTACAAAAAAATATAAACGATGAAACTCACAGATAACAAGTGTCAATCGCGGACCACAGTGAAACTATATGCGTTTTGAAGATAATCGGAAAATATTTCAAACGCAATATTTCATTTTAGCAGACATCATGTTATAGGGGTAGAGTGGGGCAGGTTCGAACGTTTTTTTTTCAAATGCGTTAGAAGGCACATTTTTTTTATTATCTTAGGATAGTACCTTAAAATGATTTTTTGTTGTTAATTTTACCAATTTTTTGTTGGTTCATTTCCCTCTTTGTTTCTTAAAAATGATTAAATATTATAATAAATTTCTATATAAATTATAAAAACACGTCCTTGCTTTTATCGGTGTACCTAAAAAAGCTCCATTCCCATAAATTTTAAATCTTTTTAATTTTTATGTACCACATATGTTATATTCTTATATATGGAATCGACATTCAATATCATTATATCCCACTCCCACATATACATTTCTTTATGAATGACCGCATGCGGTGCTATGCATAATGAATATATCTATACATCTATATACATGAAACCTTTATAAATAAATACGTTTGTTGTCTTATCATGTTAAAATATAAATTAAAAAACAATTATTTTAATTTCATCGCTTAAGATACGGTATTTATTTATTACTTTATATATGTTTGGATATACACATATTATTAATAAATATATAGTATTGGATATTGAAGAAAATATATCTATAATTCAGATATAAATACTATAAATTCTATGTGTCAAACGCAATATATCTTTTTCTATATAGTATTTATATATGTATATATATACATATAATATATATAAGAATATGTCTGTTTAAGATATACATTTTATTTTTCTTTTACACGATCCAAGAAAATATCTCAATTTCTAATCTAATCGATATACAATTTGTTTATATATATATTTATATCGAAGATATGGCTAAAATACACACAACACATAAATAAATACAATAATACACGAGTATGTATACATCATCAACAACCATACATAATGTATGTATGTAATATAAGGAACAATAATGAAAAACCAATTGATGTGGTTAGTTGAGTGTGAACAGAAGATATACGAGAAGATATACAACACAAAGTGTTGTATTTTCCGGATGATAATATATTTTATATATATATATAAATCTATATGTATGTATGTATTTATACCTAAAATATATGTTTTCATATCCTCCTCTATTGTATTATTTATAACATATATTTATGTAAGAGTGCATACAGAATAAGAAGATATATAATACAACACATATTTTAATATATAATATACTATATATATATACAGATAAAATCTATATTTATTTATTCAAACAAATAAAATATTCTAATATGAACATGGATTTTTATTTAAATAAAGGATTGTATATACTTTCTTGTTTCATTATAAATCATCATCATAAATAAAAGATTACAATTTTACGTTTTACGTATTATTTTATCTTATTGTACATGTAAGTTGAAATCCTGCGTCAATTATAATAAATCGTATTTTATTTATTAATGAAAATAGTATGTATGTATATATACCATATATAATAATTCAATTATACAGACAATTTTTTAATTAATTTATATAAATATCTAATTTGTTTTATGCTTATACGCAATCAATTATTTATACAGACTCGTTTTATCACATGTCTGTGATATTCGTCTGGTTTAAATAATCAAAAATATGGCGCCATAAAACTTGATTCAAACAAATATAAATAGGATTTGTGAGTGAGTGACCAGCTCTACGAGATACCTGGGTATACCTTTAGTGTTTTTAGTTTTAAAACTTGTATATGAGGCTATAAATTTATAGCTACAAAGCTGTTGTTTCTACCAAAAATATCTTTCATCACATACAAACGAATGCATTTCTCATGAGGATGAGATTTTAAGTACGTTCTTCAATATGTTGCACTGTTCCAGCATCAAAATAAAATAAAAACCTGTATAAAAACCGTATAAAAACTGGAATAAAAAACAAAAATTGGTGTAAAATCCGATAACTGGGGAAAAACTACGAAAATATTATATGCTAATGCAGAAATGTTTTATCACGATCAATAAATTCCTCTCATAATGAAAATCGATGGTGAAATACTTTCACATTTTTCACATTTTATCACAATTTTTAAACCAAAAGCAACAAATTATCAATAATTTTATTTTGGAAAAGAAATTTGTATATTTATTTATTTTTTAAATTGGACTCCCAGCGAGGCTCACCGTAAGGAGAAATTTTTATATAACTTTAGTTATATAAAACATCTAATAATATTCAGTGCCTCTAGACCCGGGCGGCGCCTAGTTCGCACACACCAAACATTTTTGATGTTGTGACGGCCTGGGTTATTTATATATATATATATATAACACTTCGTTCAATAATGTGTGTGACTAATTAATTAAAACACATTTTTTTGCCAAAATTCGTTTTTATTCATCAAGATAGTCCCCTTTTAGGGAGATACAATCATTCCAACACTTTTCCAATCTTTCGATACCGCCTTTGTAAAACGATTTTTCTTTGCCTTCAAAATAGGCGTTAGTTTCGGCGATTACTTCATCATTTGAGCCAAATCTCTTACCACGGAGCATCCTTTTGAAGTCTGCGAAGAGCCAGTAGTCGCTGGGGGCTAAATCTGGAGAATACGGTGGATGGGGAAGCAATTCAAAACCCAATTCGTTCAATTTTGCCATCGTTTTCATTGGTTTGTGACACGGTGCATTGTCTTGGTGGAACAACACTTTTTTCTTCGCCATATGAGGCCGTTTCTTTGCGATTTCGACTTTCAAACGCTCCAATAACGCTATATAATAGTCGCTGTTGATGGTCTGCCCCTTCTGGAGATAGTCGATGAATATTATTCCATGCGCATCCCAAAATACAGACGCCATAACCTTGCCAGCCAACTGCTGCGTCTTTGGTCGCTTTGGGCGGCTTTCGCCGGCTGCATGCCACTCAGCAGACTGCCGATTTGACTCTGGAGTGAAATGGTGGATCCATGTTTCATCCATTGTGATGTACCGTCGCAAAAACTCCGACTTATTGCGCGTAAACATGTCCAAACAGCTCTTTGAATCATCGGTTCGTTGTTGTTTTTGCTCCGGTGTGAGCAAACGCGGCACCCATTTGGAACACACCTTTTTCATACCCAAATGTTCGTGTATTATGGTTTGTACACTGCCTGCTGATATCTTCAGAATGTCAGCAATCTCCCTCACTTTCACTTTACGGTTGGACATAATGATTTTCAGTGTTTTTTCAACGTTTTCCGGAATAACAGCGTCATTTGGCCTTCCAGTAGATGGAATGTCATCGGTGTCTGTACGACCACGTTTGAATTCGGCATACCAATAACAAATGCTTCTTTTTGATGGAGCAGAGTCCGAGTAGCCATTCCTGGCATTGAACAGTATTTTTTTTCATTAAAAAACAATGATAAATCAGCACACGGAATTGCTTTGAATTCATTTTTTTTTAAAACACAAAAATAGCGTCACTTATAGCACTGTAACTTGTAAACAAATGATCTGATTAACATATGATGTTGACAGTAAGCCTAAAAAGGTTGCCAAATGCGAAAAAAAATATTGATTTAGTTCTAGGGACGCCATCTATGTGTCAGTCACACACATTATTGAACGAAGTGTTATATATCAGCAGTGAACAGAATATGTATTAGTATATAGCTCTTGATTGATCGATATAACTTAAAATATTTTACATATATAATCCTATATATACAAAAATCCTTCGGATCATTTGATTTTTATAAGGATTAAATGATTAAATAAAAGAAAACTGTAATTATATACGTTACATTACGTACAAATAAATATATAAAATAGATTCTATATGTATTTAATCCACCCTAATATTATCATATTATAAATAATGCATATGTTGGTTTGGATTGGGATCAATAGGGTAGGCACTGACTGGTCGCTGACCCAGTGTTGCAACTGTTGAGTTCCTGATCAAGTGCTTACTTTACCTCCACGTGGTAACCAACGGTAACTGAATGATACAATCCGTATCATTCAGGCTAAAATTGTAAGTGCGAATCCCATGCGGTTGGTCGTACGGCTAATTACCGACACCGTAAAAACAACAAATTACGAAACTAGCAACAGTGCCTCGGACAGGACAGGAAAAACGGCAACGACTCAGGCAATGGAACAAGGACAATGATTTAAAACTGGCATCATGGAACGTGAGAACAATACTGCGCGCGGGCGGTTTAAAAACTTTGACTGATTGCTTAAAGAAAGCTAAACTGGACATAACAGCGGTCCAGGAAACAAGGTGGCCTGGAAAGAACATCTTATCCAGTAAAGAATTCAAATTCTACTATAGCGGTAGAAATAATACAGGCTTATTCGGCACCGGCTTTATTGTAATGGGTAAAGCGAAAGAATCGGTCATCGGTTTCAACCCCATTGACGAAAGATGTTGTACGTTACGAATAAAGGGAAAATTTTTTAATGTAACCTTTATTAATGTTCACGCCCCAACAGAAAACAAAGATGCAGACACGAAGGATATGTTTTACGAAAAGCTCAATCGTATTTACAATCAAGCTCCTAGTCGTGACATTAAAATCGTGCTTGGCGATTTTAATGCACAGGTGGGTAGGGAAATTGTATATCGACCGGCAATTGGTCAACATAGCCTTCATACACACTGCAATAATAACGGCGAGCGTTTAGTCGATTTCACAATATCAAACAATATGATAGTAGCCAGCACACGTTTCCCACATAAGAACATACACAAAGGAACATGGTGTTCGCCCGATACAAAAACAACAAACCAAATAGACCACGTGCTCATTGACAGCCGTCATGCGTCCGACATACTGGATGTAAGGAGCTGTAGGGGACCTAACATTGATTCTGATCATTATCTCGTAAGAGCTTTGTTCAGATATCGTGTTAGTGCAAACCGCCAAAAAGTCATTGCGAGAGGATTCAATTTGGAAAATCTCAAAAATGACCAAATAAAACAACAGTACGAAGATAAATTGGTGGAGTTAATTGTTCGAACAGATGTGGATCAACAGCAAAACACGTGTAATGATATGTGGAATCGATTACGTAATTGCATAAAAATGGCGGCAGAGGAGACGGTAAAGTTGAAACCTGGCGTGGTCAGAAATGGTTGGTTCGATGACGAATGTAAAACGGCTCATGAAGAAAAGAACCAAGCGCGTTTAAAATATCTTCAGCGCGCCACACGAACTGCCATGGATGACTACAGAACCAAAAGATCCATTGAACGCAAATTATTCCGAAACAAGAAAATGCGTCATGAGCAGGATATTTTGCGGGATATAGACACACTGTCCAGCATGAATGACAGTAAAAATTTGTACAGGAGAATAAGATCTGTAACTAGCGGATTTATACAACAACCCCTTCTTTGTAAGGATACCAGCGGTGAAATTTTGGCGGATGAAGAAAGAGCCATCACGAGATGGGCTGAGTATTTTAAAGATCTACTTACAGCAAGCAACCCAATTGGTAGAAACGCAGAAAACGAACTTCCGTACCAAACAGCACAACCACTAATTTCGGAACCAACATATGAGGAAACCAGAGAAGCCATTCTGAAGCTCAAGAATGGAAAGGCGGCTGGATCTGACGGCGTACCTGGTGAACTCTTAAAATGTGGAGGGGATGTATTGTGGAATAGTATACACGAGCTAATTGTGCATGTTTGGAACTATGAGGTTATACCACAGGAGTGGAAGCTTGCTGTAATTGTGCCAATACACAAGAAGGGAGACAGGATGGAGTGTTCCAACTATCGGGGAATATCTTTGCTGAATGCAACATATAAGGTACTCGCTTATGTGTTGCATAAGCGCCTATTACCATATGCGGAGGAAGTCATTGGTGAATACCAATGTGGATTCCGTAATGATCGCTCAACAACTGATCAACTGTTCGTCATACGACAGATAATGGAAAAGTGTAGGGAGTTCAACGTAGTAACACACCATCTATTTGTTGATTTTAAGGCCGCATACGACAGTGTTATTAGGGAAAAATTATGGCGCACGATGGAGGAATTTGGATTCCCACAAAAATTGATAGCCATGTCAAAACTAACACTGACGCAAGTCACATCTCAGGTACAAATAAGGGGTATCAAATCGGATGCATTTGAAACCATTGACGGAGTACGGCAAGGGGACCCTTTGGCTACATTGTTTTTCAATGTTATATTGGAAAAATGTATAAGGAGGACGACCATTAACACCAGCAGCACTATTTTTACGTCATCTGTTCAATTACTCGGCTATGCCGATGACATTGACGTGGTGGGTAGAAGTATGGGTGCCGTTAAAGAAGCGTTCCTACTGTTGGAACATGAAGCTTCGGAAATGGGATTAAGGGTAAACGAGGAGAAAACCAAGTATATGATCGCACCAACGAACAGTAGGTTTATGGCACAACATCAAAGCGTAGCAATTGGTCAGAACAAATATGAAACTGCGGACAGGTTTAGCTACCTTGGAAGCAGCATAAACAGCGAAAACGATATAGCGGAGGAGGTTCAATCCCGGATTGCTTCGGGAAACAAGGCCTTTTACGGTTTACGAAAGATGTTCTTCTCGAAGACATTGAGTAAAACATTAAAACTAAAGCTATATCAAACACTGATTCGACCAATTGTGACCTACGGTTCTGAAACGTGGTGCATGACACAGGCCACCGAACGGCGACTTGGAGGGTTCGAAAAGAAAATACTACGCCTCATCTTTGGACCGACAAAGGAAAGGGGATGGTGGCGTAGGCGGTTCGATTTCTAGCTATATAAACTATATACCGAACCCGACATCGTTCGGTGCATTAAGATTGGTCGCCTGAGGTGGTTTGGTCATGTGGTACGAATGGATGGCGATCGTATACCGTCAAAAATGCTGGACAGTAAGCCGGGCGGATCTAGGAGTGTAGGAAGACCGCGGGGTAGGTGGAAAGATGAAGTAGAAGTGGACCTTCGGGCCCTCGGCGTTTCCGGCTGGCGGACGTTGGCGGTAAATAGGTCCGGTTGGAGGAGGCTGTTAATGGACGCCAAAACCAATTGCAGGTTGTAGGCGCGCAGAAGTAAGAAGAAGTAAATAATGCATATATAAGAATGATCCACTTTACATGAATATATATAACATAAACGATTTACGAATATTAAACATATTCCATGTATTGTATATACATATATAGAGATCATATATAATTACATATATAAACGACAAAAAAATCATATATATAACTATATACATTAAATTTAACCAAAAAATTTTTAATGCTTTATATTAAACATTTAAATATGAATATATAAATTGTATACTTTGTGTAGAAAAATTTTATTCATTTTAATGCAATATAAACAAATTTTCTTCATCAGAAATGTCGAATCTATTGTATATATATACGTAATATACATCAAATACCAAAGCGCACCAATGTATATGTACATATTTATAATATAAAGATGTATATGCTTTTTCTTCAAATATTCAAATTTATTATTTCATATGCATGCAAACCCCCAAAAAGAAAAAAAACAATTTGTATAAAAATATACAAAAAAAAAAATATAAAATAACAATTTCTTTTTTTATTTTATACTTGCGAATTGTTGATGTACATGAAATATTTTTCGTGACAGTGAATAAATTTTTCAATTTCAGAAAAATATGAAATATAAGCACAAAAATATGTAATATATGAATATAAAATACAACATGTAGTAAAAAATAATAATACATTTTAAGTGTATATATAGCAAAGTGATACGAGGATGGTCGGAAAAATCAACCACACGACACATTAGATAAAACACTGTATACAAGACAGTATTAGAATTTATTTTAATATTTAACTTCTCAGCTGGTCTTTGACCTTCAATTCTATTTGACCCTTTCCAGGTCATTGTGTGACGCTTCGCTATTGTAACGTCTATAATCTACATGCATTTATTGATGCGGTACACAAAATTGATCAATTTTACCCCAGGTACGGGCATAACCTCCGCAGGTGTCGGAAATGATATACCAAATGCATTCATTTTAATTATTTGCAATTTCTTGGCACTCGAAAATACAGTGTTTTTGCGGTTTCCTCTTCTGTGTGACATGTCCTACACATGTCGTCCTGGCCGACGTTCATCTTGTGTAGATGACCTCTTAGATAATATTGGTGTATGGTAATGTATCCGATATTCATTGAAAAATTGACATCCAATAACTTGGTGTTTGAAAGAAATATTCTATAGTTTTACGTTGGTTTTTATATTGAAAAATAATCATTTAAAAAAATTTCATTTATTGTCATTCGCCGAGAATTATTGTCACAGACATCCCATGTACCTTCCTATACATATTATTAGGTTAGTTTAACCGCTTAAAGATATGTATTATTATTATATACATATTTTGAATTTGAATTGTATATCATATTATACGAAAATGTTTTGGGTTTTATACCTTCTTAAATATGAATTTATATTAAAAGAAAAAAAAAGTATATTTTTGTTGTTTATTTTCACTCTACATACAATATTAAATATATATATACACGTTCACTAAATTTAAAAGCAGTGCAAATATACCATTACTAATGTGCTAAATTGGCGAAATTGTTCAATGGATTCATATCCATATATTATTATGTATTAAGGTGCTTTGTGGATCAAAAAAAAAAATTCTTGACACAATTTAAGAAAAATAAAATTTTATAACTATTATTTGTTGAAAAATGATTTCAATAATAATATAAGTTTGTCATATATGGTTATAATAATAATTTGAAACATGAAGAATCAATTTTTTTGGAAAAATGGGCTGTAAAATTGTAATCTCAATATTATATCGCTGAGTTTATATACCATTATGGCGTAAATATACGCCAAAATATATA
Organism: Dilophus febrilis; assembly: GCA_958336335.1. Lineage (NCBI taxonomy): Eukaryota > Metazoa > Arthropoda > Insecta > Diptera > Bibionidae > Dilophus > Dilophus febrilis. The sequence goes on from OY284471.1 coordinate 33,987,659, forward strand.
ATATCAACCACTACAAACATAAAATTCATTGTGGGTATCTTACAATAGTAATATTTTAAAAATTTAGTAACATTGATAAACGATTAGCTGCCACATTGGTGGCTAAATTAGCCGAATTTGAAATTTTGCATTTCGGATTCAGTATAACTTGAGTAATTAGAATAAATGTAAAACAAAGCAAGCAAAAAATTTGAACATAGCTACTGCGATGTAAACACCGACAATGATATAATTATAATATACTCGCTTGATCCAGTATTTTTTTATTCAAAGATCCACGCTTAATTCTGAGGACTGCACTATATAGAGCAATTTTATTTTCGCAAGAACAAAACAATTAACACTATAATACAAATACACCGTTTTCATCTTAATATATATTCAATTAAATTTTATGTCCAATATTATTATACACAAAACAAATTAATAAATTTAAAATAAATCGCATTCCAAAACATCAGTTTTTATTATTTATTACAAGTGAATAGAAATAGAATTCAATAGTATGGGATATGAATCTATAAAGTTGTCTCTATTCTAAAATTGAAGTAGTCTCTAAATTGAAGCAGAATTTTCTGAGGTCGATGGGTTCGAATCCAACATTTGTTTATTTCCCTCACAAGAATATATTCCATCTGACCAACTATAGTTACCGAAGGAATAATTAAAGAAAGATCGTTTTCTTGAATTTTTTGACCTTTTATTTTCAGTGTATGCAAATACAATTCAGGCATATATTATATACACATTTGTTTATGAAGATAATCCATTAAGTATATACGAGTATATACCGGTATTTACTCTTATATAGTCAAATAGATATATATTTATAAATTTGTACTTTCAAACAAAACATATTGGGTATCAATAGTATCAATCACGAAAACATTTCACGTTGTAAATGCTACTTACTATATACATATATTTGGATGTATATAGAACGATAGAACAGTTAGATAAATAAACTACTATAAATAGTACATTCATATATTCTAAATATTTATTTATACGAACATGTACTTATCTTAGAAACGTATAATATATTCAATTTTTAATATGTAATACTCCATTCAATAATTTGATATCCGTACCAATATATGAAATTCTAAGCATTAGATAATACACATATATTATTATATGATAGTATTTATACAATACATATTACATTTACATAACTTTCTTAGATACAATCAAAATTGCTGGATTTTTTAACCCGTACATATTCAGTACATTTATATATAGTAGAAAATGACTATTAGGAATTTAGAACCATAAAAGTGGTATCGAATTTGAAAAGAAATACAATATATTCGTATTAAGATACGTTACGTAAAATTATATCAAAAGATTTCTTATGCAATGTAATAAAAGTAAAATTTTTTATTTTATATATATAATAAAAATACTTAAGTTGTATATATAAACCAAATATTTTCTTATATGTGCATAATGAAAATGAAAATATTTATATATAATATATATAGAATTTATTTTATGCGAAGTTTCTCCCCTGTATGATCAAAGTATATGTATATGTATCTATATATCTATATATATCTATATGTATAGATCCTGTATATTAGTTAAATTTATTAGCGGTCATCGATAAGGGGTGCTATATGAATCAGTTGAAAGAAATTAAATATATAAGTTAAGTATATAGGAAGATAATATATTTTTCAATATATATATTTTCAATATAGTGTAAAAAAGTTATTTTTTAAGAAACAATGACTTTTTTTATATCAAGAAGCTGTTGTTAAAAAATATAATATAGTTTACCTTTATAAAGTTAATGATCCATTATAGGGTTTTCGGTTTTAATTTATAATAATTTCGTTTTGTTTTGTTTTTACTTTTGAATGCATGTGTATTATTCCCGCGATTTAATACATTGATTTTCATCATATGAATACCTCAAAAACAATTCAACGTCAACTATTTTCTATGAATAAAGTTATTTTAATTATAAGAAATATATAGCAACATGATAAATATACCGATAACATTCATATTATAGATTTAAATTATATGCATTTGATTCTATATACCTAGATGTACGTTGTTGAATATATATTAAAAAGTTTGCGGTATTTGAATTGTTTATATATAAAAGTAATTTTATTTTACGTTCTATAAATATAGAAAACAATTTTGTATTAAAATAAATACACAACATCATCTTCATCGTCATCCTCATCAAGATCGTTCAACCATTATTTTAATAAATAAATTATTTAAATACATTTTTTTGTATTTTATATTTTACCCTATAATAGGGCTAATGCGGTGCAATTTGTAAGTGTAAAATATTAATTTTGTTTTTAACAGTTTTGCGACAGACAGTTTCGGAGAATTCCTAAAAATGATTTTCAACTTTAAATTCTAACAAAATTGTGAGGTACGACTAAAGACGCAACAAAAATGTTTTGTATTTTGCTGTTATTATCATATTTGAATTTCCGCGTTCCGTTCCGTTCAGCGAAGGATGAAAACCGTGCAAAATAATAAAGGTATCAAATTATCACTTTTGTGCATTTCATTAACTTCTCACTTTATAATCACTTCAAATATAACTATAAAGTTTCCGCACAAGGAAACCACCTTTAGCTCCCCTCGTTTTTAATCTTTCTCTTCACAAATCACAAAAACTTACACATCCAACATCAAAATAATACAATATGTGTGCGAGGTAAATTGGACCTACAAGTCAATACTAATAAAACAAATCACATGATAAACGGCAAATCTAGGAATACGAAGGGATCGAAGAGCATCATAAACATTAAGACAATCAACGCATATAAAAGAGCTTTCCTTAAATTGTCCGAAATCGCCTACTACTAGTTTAGCCAAAATAGCCACCATAGACCTCAATCCTATAATATAAACAAATCGCACCAAACGAAATATAGTATCCCAACAGACACACAAGCTTTAACAACTAACTGCTATACTTAATATGGTTCTATCCGCCAGGAGTCATATAAGATAAAACCACAAAAATATTATGGTGTATTTGTTTGGACACACGCCGAACTATAAAACTGAACTCAAGTACCACGACAGCGATGATAATGGTAAACATTTCTGAGCCGGATGAGGGTTAACCGCAGATTTATATCGCGTATTTATGTTTAAGCTTAAAATTGATATAATATCGTATTTTGAATTATGTAAATGGATAAAGAATATTTACATATAATAAGACATAGAATCTGTTTTTCAATTGTTTACATTAATATAATATGTCGCAGAAATGCAATGTATATATTTAAGTATCATTTTGTAATCACAAAATACACATTTTTTTTATATAGCTATAATTTAAATGAAAATGTATTTAATATATTGACAATTTCTTTTAACATATTTGTCAACATTTTAAATCTACAAATTTTTTTGGTATAAAAACAATTTTCGATCCGTGTTCCATTTAATGTTTATTACTATATACATATATGGTATATAGTTAAAATTGATGTATTATATCTGCATTTATATATATATTCCGTACAGTAGATATATTCGACGACGTTGATGCAGTTTCTTTAACATTAATTCAAATTGGTGCGATAAATGAAAAACTTGTATATTTATCGTACATAGTATCATATACAAAAGTAGTATAAAATATACAGGGTGTCCCAGTACAGGGTGCCAACCCGAAACAGGCAGGTTCTACACCTCATTTCCAATCAAAAAATGTATGGCGACCCCATGTCTATCCGCCTTGGTTTTCGAGCTAGCCCGAAAAAACGATTTCGTTGAAGTTCAAGGTAGTACGTAGATGTTATTTATCATATCTCAGCAACCACTTATCGGAATCCAATAATTATAACCTTGTTGGAAAGGTATTTTAACTATCTATAACTGTTTCTAATGACACAAACATCGGCGACAACCCGTTTTCATGCTATAGCTGGTCAAACACAAGAAATTTCAACGGCCTCAAATATTTTTGTTATTTTGCAAGCCGAGAACTATAGAACTTTTATGTTTATCAGCTGTCGGTTTTTAGAAAAACTTCTTTGATGTTTCAGCTTTAATTTGATGTACAAACTTTTAAAATATGTCAACTCGTCTTAGAGATATGACGAAAATAATATTAAAATATGACGAAAATAATGCAAATTTAAAACACATTTATTACATTGCAAAGTTCAATGTACTGTTGTTATCGCGTTATCTAGGTAACATAACTTCAAGGGATTGCAATTAATTTAATGGTTACTTAGAAATAAAAACAGTTAAATCATTTACCGTCATAAATTCATTCAATTCTTTTGTTTTTTGTGCTACATCTCTTCGGCATTTGTATGTAACATTGTTTTACGTTTAATATTCATTAGAAAATTAAGTTTGTTTTATAAAGAATAATTCGGAAGTTTGAAACGGTAAAAAACAGTAAAAAATAAATTTCAAAAGCAGCCATCCAAATTGGTGTAAGTAAAAACTATGCTTGGCGTGCAATGAAGGCTGCTGGTTTACATCCTTATCATTTGCAAAAAATTCAAGCACTTAAAGAAATAAACTACGTCCCCCGAATGACTTTTTGTGATTGGATGATTCGTTGTTATGAACAAGATCCCAGGATATTAAATCAAATTTTATATACGGATGAAGCAATGTTCACACGTGAAGGGATATTTAATACTAAAAATAATCATCATTGGTTAAAGGAAAACCGGCATTCAGTTCGGCAACACGCATTTCAGGACCGAATAGCAGTCAATGTATGGGCAGGAAAGATTGGAAATCCATTAATTGGTCCATAGTTTCTACCTGGGCGACTGGCTTAAGATTCATATTTAGTTTTTTTGCAAAATAGGTTATTCGATTTACTCGATGATGTTAATTTAACTGATTTGCGATTCATTCATTTTCAACATGACGGTGCGCTCCCACATTTTGCACGAAGTGTAAGAGAACACTTAAATGACACATTCGGTCAAAGATGGATTGGAAGAAATGGCCCATTAAATTGCCACCACGGTCGCCAGACCTCACACCATTAGATTTTTATCTATGGGTGGTTTGTAAAGACATAGTTTATAAAACACCAGTTCATACCAGGGAAAATTTAATGAATGGCATTAATAATGCGTTTGAAGTTTTAAAAATAATCCGAATCAAATTCGATCGGCTACTAGGGTAGTATTAAAACGGTGTCGAATATGTCGATCACATAATGGACCCCATTTTGAACAATTTTTGTAGTAAAAATTTAAATTTAATTTAATAAATATGTTTTAAAATTTTTGAAAAATTTGCATTATTTTCGTCATATTTCAATAGTATTTTCGTCATATCTCTAAGACCCGTTGATATATTTTAAAAGTTTGTACATCAAATTAAAGCTAAAACACCAAAGAAGTTTTTCTAAAAACCGACAGCTGATAAACATAAAAGTTCTATAGTTCTCGGCTTGCAAAATAACAAAAATATTTGAAGCCGTTGAAATTTCTTGTGTTTGACCAGCTATAGCATGAAAACGGGTTGTCGCCGATGTTTGTGTCATTAGAAACAGTTATAGATAGTTAAAATACCTTTCCAACAAGGTTATAATTATTGGATTCCGATAAGTGGTTGCTGAGATATGGTAAATAACATCTACGTACTACCTTGAACTTCAACGAAATCGTTTTTTCGGGCTAGCTCGAAAACCAAGGCAGATAGACATGGGGTCGCCATACATTTTTTGATTGGAAATGAGGTGTAGAACCTGCCTGTTTCGGGTTGGCACCCTGTACTGGGACACCCTGTATATGTATATAGATAAAATCAACGACATGCAATTTTGTAATACTCATTTATATATGGTTTATATTGTACATTCATGTATTTATATATATAGTAACTAAATTCGTTTTTCAAATGAACTGATAAAAATGTATATAGCTATTAACAGTAAGTATATAAATATATATATATATATATATATATATATTTATAAATATATGACTTTAGTCAATTTATATTTTATACAAAATGTTATTTATATAGTTTTTTTACCATGTAAGAAATTTAAATTGATTTAAAATTCGAAAATGGTAAAAATACATTTGAATGACAATTGAATAATATTGATTCGTTTTCAAATCAATATTATTCGTTTAAGTTTATAAAATTTGATAGATTTTTTGTATTGTATATTCATATATTTCTTTTTAATTTGTATTGTTGTTTAAATAAATATTGAAGATATTCGCGATTTAAAAACATTTTTACAATCAATTTCATTTACCGCAGTTACCGCGCAAGCAATGAGAAATATATAAATGTAATACAACCATATATTCATATATTATAATAAAAAATATAGTATATTATTTATAAAACAGATAAATAAATTCTTATTATTATTATTTTAACAATTAAAAAATATATGCAAATAAGAAAACTTTTGTTTGTTAAACGAAAATTTATGCTTCAAATATTATTATCGTATACCAGGAAAACTGTATATGTAAAAGTAAGTCCCCATAATAGCACTCTTTTAACGTTTCATAAATATTCAAAATAAAATTATCATCGTATAAGCGTATTTAAAAGGTTCGTGAGCTTAGTGATATCGTTAAAATACATGAAAAACAGGTTTGGAATAGTTTGCATACATATACAATACATGAAAATGTCGTTTATTTTAGATGTACAGGAACATTAGATTTGCTTTTAGGTCTTTTTCGATTCTGAATTTTCACACATTGAGTTGCATATTTTCACATTTGAGGTTGATCGTAAGGCTAATTACCGACACAGTAAAAGTCAAACAATTATGAATTCATCCACAGAATGGGGCTCTTGTTCGACGCTAAATCCCAATTGTCGGTTGTAGAGCGAAAATTAATTTATTATTAGAATAACTACCACGAAAAATCAACATAGCATAATAATACGTATAGATATAAAAAATAAATTAAAATAATTACCAATACCAGAAAAAGTTTAGTATTGCCCTTTTAACTGGAACAAAAATTGAAACAATAATACGATTCGAAATTGATACACATCATCATACATTTCAGATTGAGTTGCTATTTCTGATATCCAAATCTAAAAAGGATATTGGCCATTAAAAAAGGCCCATCAAATGAGATTGCTTAAATGAAAGCATATTTCACAAACTTCACAAAAATCGTATTTCGTAGATTGAATAAACCAACTTAAAAATTGCTTTATTAGGTACGTATATATATTGAATTGGATCTCTGCATCTATGTTGAAAAATAAATGATAAAATTGTATAAAGTGTTGAGGTTGCCCTTGTATAATATTATTTTATATATGAAGAGGATGTAAAGGTTATGATCTTTTCCTTTTAGCAATTATTTCTATATATTATAATATATGCAAAACATTATATTAATTTTAACAATTATATAAACAATATATATATTATACGAATTTAATGTCAAAAATTAATTTATATTTATATACAGTTCAGAGAGTATATGTGAATATATACCAAAATTTTATCAACAAAAATATGCTGTGGTAAAATACCACACTTGCCTTTTTTATTTACAGTATCATTCTCTGTATACATGTATTATAAAAGCTCATATATAGAAAAGTTTATTCATCATCTTTAAAAACAGAAGCAGCATATGTATTATATATTTTCAAATAAATTTTATTTTAAATTGCCATTGTATATTTATCCATATAATAAATTATTGTATTATAATATATGTATAAGAAATATGACTATATGTATATTATACTTTTGAATGGAATACATATTTATAAAGTGTATAATTTGACAGAGGTATAATAAAATATTTATTCCATTTTGTGTATTTCATATACTGGATAATAAATAAAATAAAATATGTAATATTGTTTATGTAAAATATTCCTAATTTACACCAATATATATGTAGGAGGGTGACATTCAACATAAACTCCGGATATAGTTGGTGCGTTATGGTTCCAAAAAAAAAAAAAAAACAAACAAACAACAATTTATCAAAAGTGATAAGTAAATAAATTAAAAATTATGTTTGTGTTTATGTTACTTTATACAAAAGTATAAGTTATAACATTTTACCATATATTTTATATTAATAATTTACTATAATGTGTTAACTTGGCGTGCTCTCAAAAATGTGATTTCTAATAATGTTCTACCAAATTATTCCAACATCAGCTAAACATCTGGGAGATATCAAAACGTTCGACCTATTGACCTATATACTTCAACTATAACATACTTAAATTTTAAATACTAGCATAACGAAAAGCTTTAGAAATTCCATAGCATCCAGATGTTGGTTATACGCGAAGTTTATATAGATGACTTATTCTCTATTTGTTTTAAATCTTTGCCAAGGAAATGCTTTTTATGGATATAGTGTTGGAATCTCGTTAACGAATTTAAATTCCACCGACCAAGACCTTTCCCCGAGGTTTTTTTTTTGTTGTTCGAGAATCCATTTAAGGACAGAGTGTGGGATCCGGCACACTAAGTTGACATCTTACCGACTCTAACCCCCTTCCTGCTAGTCACACTACGCACTATTATACTTTCTGAAATAAAAAAATTCAAATAAAATGAAAGATAGGTAACTGAAACCCAAAAATTTAGATTCAATTCTCCGATCAGATTTAGCAGATTATCAAGCTATATCTTTGTTGTCGTTGCGACCTGTTTATTTGTATAGCAGTGAATCCTTTCATTTGGTTATTACAACCAACCAAACTTCTTGTAAAATTTAAAATTCAAGGCTAATTTCCTTGATAAAGTTTATTGAATCCTCAATAGGTATCTCTGTTATCATTGATGTTTTTTGTGTGTGCAGAAGTGTCTCTGTCTTTTTTCATTAAGTTTAATGTATTGACATCTCTTTATTGTTCTTACAAAATCTGAATTGTTTGGATGAGGTCTTCTGTATTTTGTACGGCCAACTATTAAACGGTCCGTGTCCTGAGACATACAATTGTGTTAACACTAGTTAACGCGAGGTTAACGCAGACATACCTCCTCATGCATGGGATCCATTTTCCTCCTCGGGTTTGTTGGAGTCGATAGGCTGTTAGCCTTGTAATAGATGAGTAGGGTGGTAAATGTAGACCATCTGTATTTACGCGTATATGTCCAACACTGCTAATAAGTCAATTTATATTAGAAAGTATCCTCTAATTTATCTAATTCAATTGAAAATTTATTAGGTATTTTATTTGAACATTTTTAAAAACCGCTCCATCAATGAAATTCCAGCACACAAAAAGAAAGGTATCCGCATATGAAATCAACAATCAACTGACCTATGAAATTGCGGATATAGAACAAAATTTAGGATAACGAATAATAGAATGAATGTCATTATTTTTGATGCATGTAAAAACAAAACATACAATAAGATGCAATTATATACCTATAAAAGTTCACGTTCATTTTTTTAATTCACATTATTTTTTTTTTAAATTCATAGGTATATAAGTATGGTACTTATATATCTATAATGTTGGCAAATAAAATACAAATGCAACAATTTTTTCTTGCACTTGTATATATGGAAACATTTACATTTTGTATATTGTGTATATCAAATATGTTATATCTACATATAAATACATATAAATAAACCATATGCATGTTATGTTTGCGGTTTCCCCTATAGGACTGTGAATTTATCAAAACATAGTTTTATTCATATTCATATTCATACATGTATGTTATGTAGGTATATTAAATATGGCGTTTCTATATGGAAGGCACCAGTCATTGAGATTTTGAGTCTGTATTTTTTTTAATTTTGCCCATTTGAAATAGTTGAAATACAATTTATTTGAAAATTTTTCAACCAAACACGTAAAACATTAGTTTTCGCTGTATAAATACTCTGTCAATTTCAATAAATTTTCATAAAATTAATATTTTGTCATATATTGTATTAAGTATTCCATGGATTATAGAAGCCCGTTTACAAAAGATCAAAAAACGTTATAGAATAATTTTTAGATTTAGAATTCTTCATATTGAATATTCACGGACGCTGTTCACTTGCTACCATTTAGAGTATCAGGTAAATTATCAGATATTTAATCCTATTCCATAGGGAGTGCTAAGAATTATAAAATTTGTAGTGATTTGCGGATTTCAGTTCCTATAATTACCATTACCATATATAATTTTAACAAATACAACCTCACACAGATATATTTATAACATATTAATCATCAAAAGATTGAACACCCCCCTGATCTATAAATAGTAATCAATCAACCGATTTGAAAATATATATTTATGTTTATAAACAAGAAACAAAAACAAATATCATTTAAAAACAGCATTTATCACTCTATAATTTATACACACAGTATACAGTAATCTTTAATAAAAATAATATTTATAAGTTACTTTTATTTTTTGTTCTAAAGTATATTTATAGTTTTTATACAAATACACAACATTTATGTATAGATAATATAGTATAAAGTATGAATGTATAAAATATAGCTATATATATGTAAGATAATATAAAGAATATGTTCTTGCACTTGTTGCTAAAAGCATTCTCTTTAAATTTATCTTATTATATAGTTATAGTTGCACCACAGGCAAAGTTTACATAATATATTTAAATTCTTTTTTGTTTATGTTTTTATTATAATAAATAGAAAAATAATAATATAAATACAGATTTCATTTTCATATCCCTATATTTTTTATATACAAATACAATAATATATATATACAATTTATATAATAAATTATTTTCCAACAAAATGATTGTTTTGAAATAATATATAGAAAAAAAAAAAGAAAATATTTTGAAGAGTTTTAACATAAAATTTAAATTGGGTATGTATAGAAATTTTTAAATTATATCACATAGCATTGTTTTAAATAAAAAACTCTATTTCTTCGGCGTAAATATGAGTATTTAAAATTTTGCGTATTTTTGTATTGTTTAAATATTTAAGTTGGATCACAAGAAACGACAACAATCGTTACTGTCTGTCAAAATTATAAAGATATGTATTATATACTAAAAACATTCAATATTATTTGGCTCACCTGCGACCTTTTTTATTTTTATTTTGTATTAATGCCTTGTCTACTGGTTTTAAAAATTCTGAATGCAGTATGCGGATGATGTGAACATTTATAAATCAGTTCTTACTCGTGACGCTTTATCATATATAAATGGTTACTCTTTAGATACTTTGGTCAAAGCCCTTTGGATTTTATTTATTTTTTTTCAATCAAATTCATTTATTTTCGGTTTTTAGCATCCACATTAGATTTACTTATCATATTAGTCAAACTCAAAAAAAAAACCCAAAAAGAGAAAAACCAAAACAAATTTAAAACGAAATTACTCAGATTTAGAGGCCCGGTCATTTGACCGTAGGCTCGGGTATCATCGATCTATACTACCAATTATTTTCTAAATTCCAATTATTATCCAATTATTCTACTAAAACCCCAATCTCTTTAACTCCAACATTATCCCTGCAAAACACTTCCAATAACACACTTCACAATTTTATTTCCTCATCTTTCGCGCTCACGGCTCCTTCAACACTTCCCTTGCCATCGTACTGACTATTACCCAACCATTTCCACCTCACCCATCCTAAGACCTCTACAAACTGCTACCAGTTTCTCCGAATTACACAAGATGAAAATGTAACATTATGTAACCCTTTACATTAGGGTTGGTTTTGCATTTGGGCGCTTATTTGGATGTTAAAGTAACTATTGGGATATCACCAATTTTCATTTTATTCCCTTATTATATTTTTTTTTTAATTTACACTTTAGTCTTAAATGAATTTGTATTGTTATTAAAAATTATGCACTAATATGAATTTTAATAAAAAATGATTAAGGTCGTAAAAAATTTAAACATTATAATAAAATAAAACTGCCGACTAAGAACTCCTATATAATTAATGTGGTTTAAGGGAATTGTCTTAAAATCATTTATTTTTTATAAATTTATTTTTTATAAATTTAGTAGAAACAAATATAATATAAGAAAAATTAAATTAGAAGGAATAATATTTAATATATCTTTTCGATAACCGATTGAATAAAAAACAAATTCAAATTACACCAATATTATATTAAGCACATAGAAAAAAAAACGTGTAATAGTATATTCAAAATCTCATATGGGTTAAAGGGTGAAAGAGAAACAAATTTAAAGAATGCATTTTATTTTTAAAAATTGAATTTATTTTTTCGAATCAACCTAAATATTCCTAACCTTCCAACATCTTGACCGCAGTTTTAGTCGGTCCTGTGAGTAATCAACTTAATAGTTAGACAGTTTTCAATTTTTTTATCTATATATATTTTGTAAATATATTATTCTTATTATGCAAAAATATTTTTATTATAAGCATTCTCACCAACTATAGATAACATTTTTACCTTTTAAGCTAATATATTTATTAAAATTATATATATATTTAATAGTATATAAGTATAAAATGTATATTCGCATACATACGGAAAAATAAAAGGAAAGAAAATAAATTTTACCTCTTTTACGATTGTTTTTGGAATTTTCTTTTTTTTTTGTTGAATTACCTTTTATTTATTTGAAGTTCCCTGGTGTTACATATATATTTATTTTTATATATATTGTATATATTTACAACTGTTGTTTGTATTGTTTATGTAATGTATACAAAAAGACCGTTCGTTCATTTTTATGTAAATTTATATTATATTATGTAAATAATATCATAATATATATTTATATATGTATGCTTATATATACAGAAATATAACAAATTTAACTCAAATAAAAGCATATACCTATGTATACCAAAGGAAAACTTTATTTATATATATTGTACATACACCGATTTTTTTATTTTAATAATTTGAAAAGGGATTTTTCATCATATAATAAATCGGATTTTCTTTGAATTGCTCATTTTGTTTCACTTCTATCAATACATAGAACCATATATATTTATATATACAATACGTCATATGTTAAAAAGTTGGTATAAAAATAATAACCCTATTCCATCGGTATTTCCTAGGAATTGGTTTAAATTTTCATCACGAAAATATACGTTTTATTAGAAATTAAGGTAGCCTAATAATAGAGAAAATATTCTTCATATGCTTAAAAAAAAAAATTTTGTTTAAACAAAAAAATATTAGGTTGAAAAAACTTACTATCATAAATATACTAAATCAGTATTTAGATAATAATTTATTATAAGCCTTAACACACATTTAAAAATCATATAACTATCGGTTATACGCGGTTACTAAAACATTACATCCTTTATATGGAACCTATAAAAATTTTTTTCTGTTACATTCGAATCTGAATTTGACGTAGAGTTACAAAGTTTTGCTTGTGGTTAGCTGTTCGTTTACGACTATAGTCGTCCGGAATTATATTTTCCTGACCCGTAAAAATCATTCAATTAAGAAACCAACCGTAATAAAAAGTTATTGCCGATCAATGAAACCCAAGCGTTTAAGAAAATTTAATAATTTTTAATTTAAGAAAGAAAATTGCAATTATTTTTCTACCAATCCTATTAATAAATAAATCTAAATATAAATACGTTTGGTATACGTACTACGTACATATTCAATCAGATTCAATGCATGTTTGCAAATCTAAATATAAATGTATATATTTGTATATTATATAAATATAATTTGTTTATCGAAAGTATTAAATTTAAATTTTCCTTATACAATATACAATAATTTTATGTTTACAAAATTTATATAAAATATACACATTTTAACTTTCTTATATTCATATATATATTTATTATATAATATTATATTATATATAAATTTCAATTGAATATTTAATATTTTGATTAAAATCGTATTATCAATATATGTCTTTTTATATACCATTATGAGAATAAAAGGTAAAATTTTTTTTTTTTCATAAAAAAACCATAAATTATTAATTGTTTTTAAACTTTTTATATATTACAGAATATTGATAAAATATGAGCTTTTTTCTAAGATAAATATATATACAGTATCCACAGTTTAATTAACGTCATCCGCATAAAGTTTACACTCGGAATATTTGATAATTAATAGCTAAATGGCTATAACTTGTGGCACCCCAGAATTAACATTAAAATGTTTTGATTGCGCATTATTGTTTAATGCGCTACAAGTACAATTAAAAAAATTGGAACGAACCAAAGAAACAAATTTATGACCGAAACCAATTGCCAATAATTGAATACCAAATGCTTGGCTTCAGTAAAGGCTATTAATACCGATAAATGCCATTTTAATCATAAAATATACAAGAAGTAATTATACAATTTGATAAAGTGTCTTCAATGTACATTTCAAACTGTGGATACTGTGTATTGAACACATGTACAATTTAGAAATCGATATCTTTATATAAATTGTATGAATACAAGATCAAGGATATTCAATATCAATAATTGAAAATGGGGTATATAACTGAATACGTCTTCAATTGAAAACGATTCACAAATAGTATATAATATGTACAATACATAAAAAAAAGGGAATATCAAATTACCTATTTATAGAGGTATATTCATTTAACAAACAGAATTAATTAATTCTGTATTTGTAATTTTTTCTTATACATATACTGCACTCAATACCCGCAGTGGTCGAATTATTATGCTTTAATTATGCGTTAAATAAATGTCGATTTATCGAAGGTAGGAATACGCGAGCATGAGCAGGTAAAAAGACGGGAGTACCAGAGTGCTTTTAACATGCAAAAATTAAAAACTGGTATCTTTAGGGGTCTACCAAACATCATAAATATTTTACAATAAATAAATGCCAAGATAAATATTTCTATAAAATAATATAGTATGTGGGACTTTAGCTTTAATTAAAGTACAAAAGAATGGTTGCTTAAAATCACTAATCCTAGCATTTCATTAACTATCCAAAAGGTTTAAATAATTACCATCTTATTTAACACCTTTCGTGTAAGAATATCAAAAACGGGATCTGGATATCACAAATTATTATTTTACATTGTAACATAAATCCTTGTTATTTGCAGAAGTCGATGTTGATATTTTTAGGTGGAAATCCATTTTCGTTGAAACATATATCATGTAATGGAAATCATGTGGGATTTTTCTATATTTTGATAAATCCCAATTATCTAGATATAAACGGGTTCAGGTTAATCAATCAACAGTCAGATTGTATATTTATATATATTTTCTACATTAACGAGCAAACTAAAGTATATTTAACTAACCTCCTATTCCTCCTATATCACCCAAAACAAATTCGTGAATATATATATATATTATTATATGTACATCCACTTACATAAACTATAAAGGAGTATTCTATATGTATAAAATGTTATGTGGTAAACGTGTTATACATACATATTTATTAAACATGTACATTCAGTATGTAACTAATTAGTTTGATTTTCCGGAAACAAATATTAAGTTATACTTATATTTTCCATCATTCAATCGGTTATTTCCACGATAGAGCTTGATAAGTTCCAGTAAGATGGGTTATATCAGAACATTTGTTCCACCGCCTCCCTTAAACCATGTCATGATTTTTTATATTTTCGGTTTTGGTATACAAATACAAAACAAAATGGAAAAAATTACATTCTCAGAAATGTTTTTATGATCTCATCAGAACCACCATTACCAATCCGAGGGATTATTATAAATAACTTATGCTGTTTTGTAACCGATTGAGTTCAAATTTTGCATCTAGAAGTTTGATGAACATTGGAAAAACTTTTATATCGAGGTTTATTTTCTGATCCAACATTTTTCCACTCACATATAAACCCAAATGTTTGTTATAGAATGAATTTTAATATATTATTCGTCGTGTGTCAGATAATTTAACAGTTAGAAATTTCATTAGTAATTTATTGGTAGTAAATATAATCCCATTTCCACCCTATGGCCATAAGTACCTGCTTTCTGTTTCCGATGTTTAGCTGCGGTAAAGTTTTTTCTTAATAAATAAATTATATGTATATACATATGGGAAATAAATGACAGAATTAGATATGTCTTTGCGGGAGTGTCTGTTTTGTTTTGACAATTATTCGTTTGTTTATTTGTTCGTTTTTTTTCGGTTTTCCACAGTTTATATATATATATATATATATATGCTTCTGACATGTTAAGAAATAATATAACATGGCTGTATGATGCACTGGTATTCATATACATTTTCGAATTAAATTATATATTTAGCTGTGTTCAAAATAATAAAATTAGTTTGATTGCGGAATGGAAAATCTAAACAGCTGAGTCCCGATAATATGTTTGATGCCAGAAAAACACCGAATACAATCCGAAATTCCCAAGTACACCCACAAATACTGTGAAGAATTGTGTTTCAAAAATAATTATTTGTACTCGTAGTATAGTTATTCATATTGATATTACGGTGTTGGTTAAATAATACGTTTATTTAATGGTATCATGAATTGTCTTCTATATGAAAATATTATGATCTCGATATCCTACGCTCAGTAATGTACGCTCAGTAATGTTGTGAAAAAAGGAGGTATTTTCCAGTATTGGTCGAGTGCACAATAACCCCCTCTCTCTCACCCGTCGATAGCCTAAAACCAGTCGATATCATGATATCAAACGAGTGTTTGCAGAGATCTTTGCAGTTGTTAACAAATCTTGGGATAATTTGGTTAATTTTTTAGCGAGGATAACACGCCATGGTATATATGTAGTTCATTCATTTTCATTTATTGAAGGAGTAGTTAGTTTTAATTCATTTACGATTCACTCATAGTTATTATATATGTAACACAGTTTCAATACGTATAGATATATCCACTTATAAGAATCAATTGATTCTCAAATTTTATTTTTAATAAAGGAGATATAATTTTTATTATATGTTAATGATATTTTTTGTTTTTAAAACATTTCCTTTTTATTTTTCTTTAAAGATATTTGCATATATATTTTCCATTTATGTGGGTACTATATAACAAACAAAAAGCCTTATTTTTAAATAACAAAATAAAAAAACCCGAATTGATTTTTAATTTGTTTTCTGTGTGGTTCTCTATATACATATAATAATGAACTATATATGGTATATCCCTTTATAGCATTATGTCTTTATTTTGTTTAAAAAAAAAACTTAATTGCGGTGAAAAATCAAAAGATAAATAAGCTTATAAAAAAAAATAAGCAACAGTTTTATTTCGTGTGCTTTTTTTTTAATTAGAAATGGTATATAAACATTTTTGTTTCCTATACATATATTTAAATATATATTAAATAGACAAATGTTTTCTAACAATATTATATATACATAAAGTGTCTGGCTGACAAAGAACTAAATACTTTATTTAATAGACAAATGACAAAAACAGATATATAATAAATTATATATGTATATATATATAAATATATAGACATCGAATTTTTCTATATATATAGAAAATAGAATGTTCTTTTTATATATATGAAAGTATTATTTTAACGATTTTATATATTATATGTCTAAATAAGAAGCAGCGGCGTCCATTGAAAAAATGCATCAAAATATCAAAACAATAGGTTATTTATGAAAGGCACATATAATTAGTTGCAAGAATAGTTTAAGTTGGGAGCCGATTAAATTTGCCGGAAAATCTAATTTTCTGCTGTTTTAGATTACGTCCCTCCCCATTTTTTCAATTTTTTATTGTCTTGGTAATTCAAAATGATTTTGATCCGAAAGGGAGTTGTATAATTTAGGGAAAAGAAACTATGGGCGCTCAAGGGACTATACAATTTCCGGAAAAACTAATTTTCTAAATTTTCTATTTTTTTGCATTACGTCCCTAAATTTTTTTCCAATTATTATTTTTGTGTAATAATTTATTAATTCAATCAATTTATGATATTTCATAGAATTAAAAAAATCGTTCGAATTGTTTCAAAAGATATAGTAAATTTTCAAAATCATTTTGGTTCAAATGGGCACGTAAAAATGTTTCCCTTTTTTTTTAAACATACTGTATAAATACCATTCGGAAAATCGGCTATATGATTTGAATCAATAGGGCGATTTTTAAGTTTTCTTCTATGGAATATCGGATATTGATTGAATTATCAAATTATTCTACTAAAATAATAATTGAAAAAAAACCAGAACCTTAATTCAAGATTAATTGGAAATTTAAAAATTCGATTTTCCGGAAAATTGAGTTCGTTGAATGCCTATTATTTTCGATAAATTATTATCTATGGCAGCTTATCGATCAAATAGTCTACGAAACGCAGCTGATAAGCGGAATAGTATCTCTATAGCAGTACACTTATTTTTCTGTATATATATACCATATACGGTAAATTAATTTCTTCTATATAAATATAGAATTTTATATTCATCTATAATCCAAAACTTTATTTATATATATATATATATATTTGAAGAAGATTTACTGAACCGTATTAATAAGTTTTTAAGCTGATGCTTTATTTTCCAGATGGTTGCGGAGCTTATCTTAAAATAAGGCATATATACAATGTATATATTTAATGTATCGTACTATTTAGCTTTACGTTCGGTAGTATATTATGTATGTATATCTATACAAATATAAATATATAACAAATTGTATTTTGCTTAAATACAAAAATACACCATAAGTAAACATTACTTAAAAATTGAACAATATCTATTGGCATCAACACTATATATAATATATAAAAGAATGTATATTACCAAAATAACCAAAAAGGTTATACATTGAAAGATATATGATTCATAACATTACACAGTTTACGGAGTATATTTTTAATTAACTATATATATGGAGCTATGGATAAATAAATATATTTTTTGATTTATTTTACATGTAAATATAGGTGCGTATTTATAAGCATCTTTTTATTCTATTCTGTATCTACTATATAATGATGATGAAATGATAAATTACATTTCTTAAATGATATGAAAATTATATATATCTATATATATATATATATTTATGCAAATATATACTAAATAAAAATAAATGGGTAAATGTGGAATAGATAGAATTATAGAAAATTGTGACATTTACACACAAAAAAAATGTTACTTTTATTTTCGTATTTTTACTAAATATATCAAAATTGCATTTGTTGACACCTGACAAGATTTTTCTGTATATATATATTTATATAAACGAATAACTTGCGTACTTCTACTGAATATTGGATTGGTAAAAATTGTGAAAGAAAATATGAGAAAAATTCAAATACTGTTAAGAAATAAATCATGTTTATTTTTATATATATACATAACATAACATACATATATATTGTGTATATACAATCGAGAATAAAATTGATTTATAAATTGCAATAGGTAAAAAATATACAATATTTTAAGAAATATTATTAAATTTGTGTCTTTTTATTTTCGTTTTGGAAGAGGAAGAGGACCTTTTTTGTTTCTCGTAGAACTCACATCAATGATTTTTGAAGTTATATTTGATCGACATTTTGTATATATAGAGTTTTTTATTTACCAAATGTAAATAAAAATGAAATGAAATGACAATCAAATTTTCACTTTTAGTAACATTTTATATGGAATTTTACAATTCCACCACTAACCATATACGGATCCAAGAACAGATAACTCAAATTGTGTTTAACCAATTGATTTGAATCTTTTTTTTTTATTGCACTGTTTTCATCCAGTCCCATAAAAACTTAATGCTGCTTTTGGTAATGCATTTTAATAAATTATAGTGCAACACAACAAGAGATTTTATATCAAAATCTTATGAGGAATAGATTAGTGATAAATTTCATCCTCTTTTCAAGCCGCGCCACATCCAGTACGTGCTTCCTATTTGAGGTATTTGCCTATACGTAAAGTTTGTTTTTAGTTATATGAAATATGAGAATAATTTAAAACATATATATTTTATTCAGGTTTTGATAAATGATAAATATAATAGAATTATTCTATATTTATTTTATATTTATATAGGGATTATTTTATCATATATTCTATTCACATATATAGGGTCGGTCAACAGAGGGAGACGTACATTTTATTTTGATAGATTAAAATGTTCTTATAGCTGAACTATAACATATGACTTAAATCTTTAACGCGGCGAATGTTTGTACAATTAAAATGTTAAAAGAGATGAGGAATATTGTGTTATCCCAATATGCAATTGATATTGAATTGAATTTTCAAATATCGTCACCGAGAAACAAATAATCTAAAAGGTGTTAGTTCACAGATCTTGCAGAGGTCAATCAATGTATTGACATGATGAAAATTATTAATTTAAGCAGGTTTTCAATCATCCAATCAACAAATCAATCCGACGAGAATTGCATATTGTATAATAAAGGTATTTAATTGTTTAGTCAATTGAATCTCTATAATTTGTCGTAAACTTTTGATTCAAAAATGTCTATAATGTCTTTTCAAGAAATTGGTTCAGTGCAAAATAACCCGACTGATTGATGTAAGAGTTATCACACAAAGGTATTTCGCTGTTGTTATATATAGTGCAGGTATTAAGGCCAAATACATTAATTGCATCGATCATATATACAGGAAATAAACTCTTCTTATTATATTAAATGTTAATTCCCTAAATCTCTTTTGATCTATAAGCCACGTTTTTTATTTAATCGAATTCGATGTTAAAGAGGTTGTTTAATGGTTTTCGAAATTATTTATACATATTTTATTTTTATTGTCAAAAATAGATTAAATTTCGAAAAACAATCATATTTTAATAGATTTAAGACTTAAGATTTAAGATTTAATAGATTGTATTCTATTTCATAAATTCCCGTTCTTTTTCATTCAATTAATTCAATTCAGGTAAAATTTTTTGGCATGCTAACATAATTTAGGCTATAATTTATATTCAGACGGTTTTCGTTATATATATTGGTGGAGGTAAACAAAATATTCTAAAGTTTATTTATATATTTGGTAAATTTTACATATATACATATAATATATCAATTTATGAATGGAAAAAATATCTCAAACTAATTCACATAATTCATAAATAAAATATTTTACATATATATATCTATTATATATAAAGATCATATGTTTCATGGAAATAAAACACAAAACAATTTAAACCTATATCATATATTTTTCATTGTATGAAAAATAAAAATCAACAACAACAAGAACAACAATGATTAATAATACTTCAAAGTGACGGAAAATTTTTTCAACATACCTTTGCGAATATAATATGCATATCCTCAATGCATGAACAATATCTCTGATTCATACATTATTGATAACAAAAAAATATACCTGTTCAGGCATAATATAAGTGTACAAACAAATAAACTATATATAGGCATAAGGGTTGGGGATATACGCTACAAAATATATATAGAGTTTTTCTATATGTACTAATACTTCAATGACGAAGTATTTTTAACACATGAAAAATCATAATTTACGCCTTTATATAATTTTCAATATATTCAATCTATCAATATATAATATAAAATAAAAATTTCACCATGACTTTTGCAATTCAAATTCATTGACATATAGGAAAAGAACACACATGTTATTTATGCGAACTATATATAGATTTTTTGTAAAAATCCCATTTTTTGTCATTAGATCAATACATTTCTATTAGTGTGCGGTATATTCGTTCGCAGACGCTCGCAGATGATCTGATCTGCGGCAGATCCCGTTTATTGATTACAAAATTATTCAATTGAATTATACAAAGGAATACAAATTATACAATTATTTTCACAGAGGCTTATTATAGTAATTTTTCATATGATCATTCTGTCGGATTTTCGAATTTAAGGGTTACCGCATGGGGAAGGGATTTAGAAATAGAAATCCATTTATGATACATAAATTACATTATATATATATAATATATATACTATACAGATACTGTAGATATATATATGATTATACACATATCACATAATCTGTATATGATTTCAGGTATATATGATATATAGATATATATAGATGAATATATGAAAGTTAAAAGCATTTTTACATATTCATTTAATATAAAAATTTATGCATATATATTTGTATACAGACAAGGTGAATATTATTAGAATGTATTCAAATAGAACACATATTTTTTTAGCTATATATTTCAAAATCCTGATGAAAATCTTTCCAATATTCTAATATATAATGAAATTGTAATTTGAAATAAAACATGTATATATGGAAAAAAATAAATGTAAATTGTAATAATATGATAATTTACTTTAAAGTGTATTTTAATGTAAAAAAAAAAGAAGTGAAATATACGTGCATTATAAGCGAAAAAGTTGTAACTGCATTTTCTGCATTGTTATATAAATATACACTAGCTTAAAATCTGTATGAATAGAAAGTGCATTCATTTATATATAGATAAAAACATATAGAACATATTCAGAATACATTTTTGTATATTAACAAATTCCATTTAAATATACATAAATGTAAAGTATATGTAATTTTGTAAGTTTCCATATGGTGAAGGAAAAATGAAAAGCAAGTCATCTGTGATTGTTCTTTTTTTTTGTCTTGCTTAACGTTACAATACAATTTTTTTCTTATATCTATTTTGAGTGTAAAATTATATAGTAATATGTATGAATGCATATATGAGATATGTTATTATGCTGATGAATAAATAAAAATGGTAAACAACAATTATGTATATAGTCATAAAAAGTTACCGTATATACAACGAAAACTATAGTGTATACACATATTATCATTAATTTTATAAAGATGGTGTGTTTTACATATATAATATGTTTTCTATTTAATAGATATAATTTGATTTAAAAGTACATTTAAGCAAATGTTACTTTCACTAAAGTGCATTATAGTTGTCGTTTTGCAAAAAAAAAGCTGCTAACATTCCGTTTTTTTAATCATATTTCTCCACGAATTGGAACTTTTTATCGTGAAAAATCAAATAAATGTTATTTTTCCAGGGAACTACTCGACCGATTTGAATGAAATTTTCAACATAAACTTTCTTTTTAAGTACAGCTGGTTAACTCCGAATATGAGGTATATCAGACCAACCCCTCTACCAGATTTTTTGCAAATTTACAGACTTCCATGTTTCTCGAATCTTAATGAGCGTTTAAGATATTACCAGTTTAGATATAGGCGTTTTGTACCAAATGCAAAAATGTAAATACCGGAAAATTTTTCCGATCATATGCTATCCAGACAAAGAAAAAGGATTATAAGCACTATAAGCTAAACTTGTTTATACTTCAATTGCAAAGGAAGATACTAAATTAATTGGATTTTGTTTTTGAACGAAGGAGGGGTAAGCTTCAAAAGACTACCCGAAGGCTTGTGTCAGATTCTTACTGCCTAAAACCCCTTCTTGCGTTATTTTGCGAATCGGGTCCTTTTCGTACCGTCCGATTGACACTCGACTTGCCATTGCTTACTGCGTACTTTCGGGAATGTCCTATAGTTATGTATATTTTTATATGCATACAATTTAATTTTAGAATATAAAATAAAGACACTTTTCAATATACATTGTTATAAAATTATATACAATATAAGCAAAGTTCAAAAAAGAACTTCTTTTAATGAAATCTATACATAATTTAAAAGATTATTCTAATATTATATTTATGTAATATATTGAAAAGTTATGTGATACAATTTTTTTTACTTTTCATTTTAATTTATACAAAATGAATAATTTATTGTCTTATATATACATATGCATTTATGCATTCAGCATAAAATTCGTTATATAGGTATATAGGTTTTACACGCGAAATTTAACACTTTACATTTCAAATACAACCTTTTACATTTACAATCAACGAATCCGATAAAAAAGGTGTTTTCCAATTTCTTTATATAGAATTTCAATTTGAGAATAATTCTTTCCAAATAATTTAGTCAAATATATGGCGGTATGAACATAAGGAGCCATTCATTCATAAGATCATATCGCTTTTTTGATTTGATCTGTGCGAATACGTATGTTGTCTAAGAATGCCCTGTCATTTGTATTGATTTTGGTTTGTAACTTAACAACAAGCCCCAATAGGACTCCAGAAATACTATTGGTTTTCAAACTGGAGTCTGAAACATTCATTATCACGATTTTTACGATAGAATAGAATTGATTCTCACATTTGGTTAGACATATGTCGCAAAATAATTGGTAAATGTAATTTGCCGTATTTTTGTTTGTTTAAAACGATTTTTGTATTTTTTTTATTTCGTTATATTGATTAAAATTAAGTAAAACCTTTTCAGTTTTACATAATAAAAGAATTTGAAATGTAAATTTGGAGTGTAAAACCTATATATGAAATTCTGCAGACACACATTTTTATTTTTAATTATTGCCATTTTATTAAAATTTTATAAATATATAGTATAGAGGTTAGTATGTACAATGTACACTAAAGTAACACATAATATATATACTATAACTTTACAGAAATAAAAAAAAAATTATATGAAAAAGTGAATTATATATTTTTATAATTGATGCCTTCATCATTTATTCATATATATATACATATTTCTATAATATATGTGTGTCGTGAACTCTATATAGTATAGTTTAAAATAAATTTATATGTGAATTATTCATATTATATATAGGTATATAGAGAATGCATAAATAATGTATGTATACCAATCATTGAAATTAAATTTTGTTCAACGCATACACTGTTTATGCAAATATGCACTATATAGGAACTATAAACACCATAGTTATTTTTATGCACATCAAGAGTATAGCGTTAATCGCCGTAGATTTTTATACACTGAATAGCCTTTATTTCATATATAGTCTTCGTAATAACAGGAATTTTAGGAGTTATATTGGTGTTCTTCTTATGATTTAAACATAACCATTTCGTATTTCGCCTTAACGGATTAACGTATTTCACCTGTTTTGATACAATGTGCTATTTTTTTTCTGACATTTTCTGACATATAGAAAATTTTTGATGTAAAATTGTCGAAGTTCACTAAATACCATTTATATAATGTGCGATACTAAAAAGGTATGTATATAATATTTTAAAATGGAATATATATTCATAAAATTTATTCAACCGTTAAACAAAATTTAATTTCCTTTTTCGTGTATTTTATTTTATAAACATATATTCGGATACATATGCATGAGTACGATATATACGATATATGAAAATATATTTTAAAATACGTTACGAATAAATATATAAATGTATATCGTATATGTTATATTCGTACATGTAAATACTATACCTATATATATATATTTATATTAGTTGTGTTTATGTAGAAAAAGAAATTATACTTTTCAAAATTAATAAATTTCTTTTATATATAAATATATACTGCATTAATATATTATTCTATATATAATTATAATTTGTATATTTTTTAATTTAAAGTGAATTGTTTATTGATTAATTCATAACACAATCAAGATTATATATATATATATAGAATTTCTGACATACTTCATATTTCATGATTGTCGATTTATTTATCGGTATTTCGAATTCGAAACATTATACCGGTAAAAATCTTTTTCTTCTTCTTCTTTAAGTGCCATGTCCGGACAAAGAATGTTGTCGACTTGATTTGCCGTAATCTTAACTAATGTTTAAGGCATTGCGAAATAATGTGCCAATATACTGAGATCATACCACTGTTGTAAACTGTTTAACCATATAGGACGTAGCTCAATAACAAGAGGTTGTACATTCAAACGGGGAGTCGTAATGTAGGGACGTCGTTCTAAAAATTTGAGATGCATATAAATCTTGCAAAAAGCGAATTTATTTTTTTATCCTTCTACGAAATATTTTTTTCGCCTATTTTTCGCTCTTAATAAATTCAGTTAGGTCCAAAAGAGCGAATTTCATAATTTTGTTAAGGGCTACGAACTTTCTATAGGTTTGAGCGTGTTTAACCAGAATGACTTTCGGCTGCCTTTAGACTCCATGGGCTTATAAATTTTCCTTGAACAATGCGATATAAGTAATAAATTATATTTTTGATTGAATACATTAATTTACGCCGTTTTGTGTTGGTATTGAATACCTCGAGTTGTGTACCTAATAGCTAGTTGTGATTTAACTGCGTCCAGCAATATCTGCATAGGAAACTCAAGCTTGTTGTTATCACAAACAGTATCATCAGAATATATAATATTATTGAATATTATTCCGTTCACAAAACTTGCCAGAATCAATTTATTCCACAGCTTAATTGATAATATTCTTCGAATATAAATTAAACAATACAGGTTAAAGAATAGAACCATTAAAATCGTTAAAGTTTATTTAGTTAAATCGATCACCACCAAATGTAATTAAATAATTAAATAATAATGTTTTTAAATTTTAAATCAATTCTCGTATTTGATAAACAGAGTCCGATTCCGATTTTTTCATGGAGCCGAAATATGAATCTTCCAGTTATTTCTCTTGAAATGATCGATAAGCAATAAAATAGATAAATATTCCGTTTTTTTTATTTCCATCATATATCATAAATATATATATATATAGACCATAATAAAAGTGTATATAATTAAATTATAATTTTGAATATGAATACTATTTTTATACAAACGACGTATATAATATAAATCTATATAGAGTCTCTGATAAGAACATTTTATGGCAAAAAAAAAAACGAAAAAAAAAGAATGGAATTAATTTGTTTTGAAAAAGATTATTAAATAATTTTCATATAAAATAAAAAGTTTTTTTTTATCATTCTTTAAAAATTAGCAATTCTTTATATAACAGAAAACTAAAACGATAATTATTATTTCATTGCACTTGATATACATAGATATTATATATATATACATATTAACCCTAGGATGCATAACCAAAAAATTATACAACTTTACGCATAAACTGCATATATTTATTTAGCAGATATGAAATGTTAACTTACTACCTTAATTCTTAAGAAGAAAATTAGTCCGGGTTGGTTGCATTTTGTGGTTATTTCGGATTCTTTCAAGTGCCGCACATTTGTTAGTTCGAGCCCAAAACGTTTTCAAGATATTCTCAAATAACCACGAAAAGAATGGCGAAAATATATCTCTCATTCGGTTTTTTAGAGATAATCGCTTTAAATCATAAGTTTATTACTTCAAAATATAGATAAATTGATTGATAATAAAATTTTATACGGATTTAAGTATCTGAACATAATTTGCCATCGTCTGGTTCGGGGTTCCTTGGGAATAATGCAAATTACCTTAAAAAATCCGATCAAAATCCATTTTTTGAATGAAAAAATTAATAAAATAAAATTCAAATACAAATTGACCATTAAATATGTTCTATATATTTATTCAATCGTGAATAATTTCGAAATTATTAGATATAGTGCATCGAAATGTATGTCAAACGAAAGCTAATTAATGTAACAAGTTTTTTTAACATGTTGGATGGAAAATTTATAAGATTAAAGTAAATAAGAAAAAGAAAATAAGATACATATTCAACACACGTTTCTTTAAATACCCGGTTGTTCGATGTACATCATTTTTAATTTAATTTAAATTGAATTTAATGCTAATGCTAATAGTGTATCTGATCTTTCAATTACAATAGCCATTTATGGAGATAAGTGCTTCAGAATCGCAAAAAACATGAAACTGTCGAAAAATCGTTTTTTTAGTATAAGTTCGTAACGTAGCCGACCAAAATTTGTGAGAATGTTTTCAACTCCAAATAAGCCACAGAATCGAAAACCGGCGAATTGTTTTTGGGATCTAGGACACCCTGCGTAATAGAATTCATTTTTAAGCATGGGTATTTATACCCAAAAAATGCAAATTCTTCTAAAAACAAGAATGGCCATGATACTGAACACTTTATTTGCAAGCCAATTACCGATTTTTAGGTAGAATTGAATATTTGAAGTAAAAAATTATGTTTTTTACAGCACTTTTAAAATCAAATGGGTATTAAAATAACCATATATGCATCCTAGGGTTAAATGCTTAAATGTATAGTATATCATTATAAATATATAACATTTCTTTAAAATATATAATGTTAAATGAATATTAATTTATTTTATATATATTCTAATTTAGGAAAATTCTTATTGTTAATGCAAATACACACACAACACATATATATATAGATGTAGATGAAGTTTGTATAGTGTTTTGGTTGGTTCTGTTCTGTATAGTATTATAATATATATACAATCATTTTACGATTATAATGTGATAAAGTTGATATAATTATCTTTCAAAATAACTATATGTATAATTTTATCGCATATTTATATAAATACAGTTTGAAAAACTCTTATATTTATTTTCGTATATATAATAATTATTATATTTAATAATTTATTATAAAATGCGCTGTATGTTGAATATTCAAATTTTGTCTGTCTATATTTCGGTATGTGCAAATTATCCTTATTTATTGTTAAAAAATATTATTCAAATATATAACTATATATAGTCTTATATAATATAATAATCAACGTATTTTTCAAGAATCAAAATAAAATTCCGTCTTTTTGAAATTTATATTGTATATTATCATTATTATTATTCCTTTTGAGATACTTGTTTCATAATATATATATATATATATATATATATATATATATAATAACTTTTTATGCATTCCATTCGCACATATCTGTTCTATATCAGTTTTATAACTTTATTATAATATATCAGCGGCGTCTGGTCGAAAACGATTAGATTTTCCGAAAGGCACATGTATTAATTAATAATTTATGCAAAAAAAGACGTGAGGGGCGTTCAACGAACTACATTTTCCGGAAGATACAATTTTCTAAACTTTCAATTTTTTGGATTACTGTATTTTTGGATTGGTTCTTCAATATTTATTTTCTTCTTCGACCTTAATTCAATTTAATTAAATTTTGATATTTTATCAAAATTTTTAAATCTTCCGATAGATTCAAAACAATATACAAAACATTTGATAGAATACTTCAAAAATGGCACACATTTTTACGTTCACCTTTCACAAAATCTAAAAATGACGGTGCTGTCATATATTTAACTATATATGAATAATACATGAAGAAATTATCATTAGAAAAGTTACTCTTGTTAGTTGCAATATGTATATTATATATAAATAACAAAAAAAAAAAAAATACCAACAAATACAGACAAAAAAAAGTTTTTTTATATATATTATACTGATAATACTTTATAATTCTATATATGTATATACAATAACGATAAGTATTTGCATTTGCATTTTATATACATATATAGTATATAGTTCATATTTCTATAAATGGTGACAAAACATTATGACAATCCATATATATATATTTTGAAAAGAAATTAGTTTATTGAGGTATAAAATTCTTTACAAATGGACAAATAGTTTTAAATTTGGTTTTTATTTATTTCATTTCATTAAAAAGATGCCTAAATATATAAATTGGTTTGCTGATCATCCGTACAATATTAAGTTTCATTTTTGATGGGTCAGGAACTTTTTAAATGATATGATTCAATCGAAGTTGTATAATGATAAAGCAGATAAAGCAATTTTGTCGTAATTGCGATGATTTACCGCATACCATTTCGTATATTCTTTCTTTTACCTTTTTTGAGTTCCCAGTACTTGATTGGATATCTATTAGCAAATTGGTGTACATATATAACAATTTCTTATTATTTATAATAATTAAAAACGTTTTATTTAATACAGCGTGAAATTAGGAGTATATGAAAGGATTTGGAGTGATGATCCAAACGATAGGATATTCTGAAAAGTATAGGCATAAAAATAGGGCTGTGGGGTCCCCCCAATTTTCCATTGACTCCGAAGTGATCGACACCGACTTCCACTACGTTTTCGACCGTAGTTTCGAAAAAGACAGAATTTTATAATAGTCAATTATAAATGAAATATAATGTAAATGAATGTACATATTCTACATTTTGCAATAAAACAATCACATTTTTTTTCAATTTTTTTCAGAGTATGATATAATAATAGTAATAATATATAACTCCATATAATAAATTAATTTGAATTTGATTAAATTAGTAACGATAAAAACTTTCAAATTGTTTTGAACATCACAAATATATGTAATTATATTATAGATAAAATATGTACACGATGCGTCGTTTATACATATACATTCACTTTCAATTTAAATAATTTATAAAAAATACATATTTTCTCTTTCAAATGCACTTACTCGATTTCATGCAAATCGATGGACAGGTTAATAAGCATTATACGAATTTGAGTGTCATTATAGTTTGGATGCAAACGTCGTACGTATACAATAGAACATATCTATATTTCAAATATTTTGTTTAAAATCTGGAAAAAAGGTGGGGAGATTTACAACTTGTTGAAAAACTTTTACCTGGTAACCTGTCAATCGATTTTCTATAATACGTTCTGAACTTAAAATTCATGCTGATTTACTGGAAAAAATCAATAAAATCTGTGCCGTCGAATGAAATTTTACTGCGTGAGAATGTCAGATGAGGAATTATCAATTCAACTATCATTTTACTTTTTGAAAATTTAAATGTCTCCAGTTATACCGAAATATTCAGTGAGAAAGCAGTTGTTGTTTGTTTTTTTTTTGCATCACCAAAATGCAACACCATTCGTGGTTTCTTGAAAAAAAAAAAGAAGCTATTTGTCATCGAACATCAACCATATTCGCTTGATCTATCATCGTATAACTATTTTCTTTGCCCGATATCGAAAATTGCTATCAAAGCCGTGTTTTATGAAGATATTGCCATTCAAACAATTGTGACTCCGGCGCAAAAGAGCATTAGTCGAAAAATGAGTAAAAAATATCTATACATATGCTTCAATTAAATGCTGTATTGCTTTTCCAATTTTGAATAAATATCGCTTTGAAATTGATTATTTTGTATTTATAAAAATTGCTATTATTTAAACGACACACTGTAATAAATCATCAGACACACAAAAAATGTAACAAACTTTAGGAAAATTTTGAGAAAAATCAAAGTTAAAAATTTAACCATGTGTTTTCATTGCTTTATTAATTCAAATTATAAATTCGATATATAAATATACAGAGTTTTTAATTGTTTTAAAATATTTAAAACTTTACATTGTAAATACATATATCTGATATACCCATCATATCCTATACTATTATATATCTATATCTAACATTCATTCATTCATACATTGATATACAAAGTTTGGGTATATGTACTACATATATCGAAATTGTTATTCAATTTTGTTCGTGATAAAAAATTTTTATTGAATTTTCCATTTTATATACAAATGAAAGATAAAATATAGATATACCTATGTTCTTTATTTATACGAGGGTATAAATGGAACATAAAAAGAGTATATCGTTCGTTCGTGTGGCATTCCTTTTTATGATGATAATGATTTTTGCAACATTGTTTTCATGCTTCCGGCAATATATAATTTGATATATATATAAGTATAAGAACAAATTATTATTTCATTTATAGAATTCTTTCATAAAGTTCTTATATATACATAGTTGCATATCTATCTTTATGTATACGTTTAATGGACACATAAAGAATTAAATTGTATTTATAATCCATATAGCAATGTATAAAAATATCCTTTTTATATGATACAATATTTATATGTATATTATATATAAAATAAATAAATAAATGAAGATACAAAAATACACGGCAGTATTATATGTACATCTAAACGTTATGACAGGAGGGACCCAATTCTTGATTGACTTACGCATATTTGAGTGTACATAAATGATGTGTTTGCCCGAGTATCGGATATGCAGTGTTACTGTCCAACTAAGCAATAGACACTATGATTTATTAAAGGCTAATTTACTTTTGTACAATATGTTATCTTTTTTCTAAAAATCAAAAATCCTAACACAATAACAGGTCTTTTTTCTTTTTGTATGTCTCTATCTCTTTGTTTCTTTGATATTTGTATGATAATTTCGTTTGCTCGGTACAAATAATTGATTTTGAACGATTTATTTGTCTAATGAATATAATAAATCAGAAGGTCTGCCTCTGGATGCATTCTAAAGAAGAACTTCATACTTACTACTATGGAAGAATCAACACTCAATTTTGGTTGTTCTACACGCCAAGTGAAACCTTCAAGCAAAGGTGTTTGGTTGTATTTTAAATGAACAAGGCCAAATATTTTTCCGGCCAGGAGGGGGGGGGGGGTGCCCATGTATGTTATACTATTAGTAATAATTGTTTTCTTTTACAGAATAAATGTACAATACTTGATAATATATATTTTATAATTCAATTTTATAATAATTTTCATCACACGTATACAAATATGGCGGAAGATTTCTCAAAATGTATATCATAATTAATAAGTACAATTCTCGGAATGTATATCGCATATAAATATACAAATGTACTTGTATCTAATATATTTAAATATGGATACAAAATGCATTTGTTTTACTTGGTATTGTATTATTTAATATAATAATGAAAAAGATATTTTTTACACAGAATGGGATTTATAGGAAAAATATTTTATGTTGAAAATTTATGATGTATATTTAAAAATTTTAATAAATATATAGGTAAGTATATAAATATTCTGACCCACACATCATATATGTCGACATAAAAGTCTTATTTTGTCAGTTTCATAATTCGTTACTTTAACGGTTTCGGAGGATAACGTCAATGGAAAGAGTACTTTACAAATGTGTTTGAAATTTTTTAAAGAAAAATTCTAGTGGGTGAAGTTTGGGTTGATGGGCGATATTTAAAAGTAGATACGCAACAAAATAGCAAATAGCATCAATTTTATAATTGAAACATGATTATTGAATTGATATATTTGACACTATACGGCCGTATACGGAACCCGACCACAGTACACGGGTTTTAGGTTCTATGACTTATTTGGAGTCGAAAATGTTCTTAAAAACTTTTCTCGAATCGATTTCGTTTCGGAGTTAAATGAAAAAAAAAGCGATTTTTTGAGATCTTCATATTTTTATGTTAAGAATCCAAAGATTGAGATTATTTTCCATAAATTAGCTAATTATATATAACTGTGGCTGAATCTGAATATAATATCGTTTAAATTGCTAATTTATTGTAATTTATATCGTATTTCTATAAATATATATAGAGTTGACCAACTTCTCCAGATATATAATACATATAAAGAATAATAAAACAATATTTTGTTTTAATACTTATAAAATGCATGCAAGTATACATAAGAAAGATTAAATTATAAAATCAGTATATTTTTCACCGGAAAAAAAAACGAAAAGAATGTAAATAATATTAAATGGAAAAAAAAATCGGTGAAGACTAATTTCTTTATGTGGGGGTTTTTTTTAGTATTTTAAAACTAACTTTATGCTTAAACTATATATATATATATATACGGTGTATATGACTAAAATAAAATTTAATTAATAATAAAGGAAAATTTTCTTATATGCTATTTAGTATATACATTTAATTAATAATAAAGGAAAATTTTCTTATATGCTATTTAGTATATACATCCACTTTAGAATTAAAAGATTAAATATAGAAATTTTATTTATATACATAACTATTATGCGCGGCATCATATTATTATAATTCTATTTTTTTATCTTTTCTTTTGATACGTGTAATTATTTATTTAAAAAAAATATAGAACTAACAAATGTGTGCTATATATATACGGATATGAATGTTCATATAAATGTTTCGTTAGACAATAAAGCAGACACATATTAATGTTTTATTTTTTTGTTTAATTTATAAAAGAAGAATATCAAATTGAAAAATGAGGTTGAATCCAATAAAACGACAATATATACAAACCCTCTGTCCCATAAGTTTCCGAATTTGTTAAAAAAATAGTTCGCCCACTTTAATTTTTTTATTAATATGGTCTTTGTCTTTTGC
The DNA here is from genome assembly GCA_958336335.1 of Dilophus febrilis. NCBI lineage: Eukaryota > Metazoa > Arthropoda > Insecta > Diptera > Bibionidae > Dilophus > Dilophus febrilis. Next base: position 34,021,567 of record OY284471.1, read on the forward strand.
AATCCTATCAAAACGATTTCCTTTCATAGCCAAATAAGGTTTTCGAAACACGAACATGTTGATTTTAGAGAAAAAATCATTATTATTTGATGACCAGTGCGATGGTCAGTGCGTTCAATACTTGAACATAATACATACTCACCAGTAACAGCGGTGGTTCGGTGGAAAATTTGCATGATCAATAATTCCCCTTGACTGATAGAAACAAAACAAAAGCATTGTATTCACATTTGAACGAAATTTTCGTATTGTTGTTGGAATCGGATCATCAGCAGACTGCCATTCGGCATTTTGACATTTAGTGTATGCACCGTATTCAAAGCACCATGTGTCATAACCAATTGTAGGACCCAACCATAAACTTTTTTCATCAATTTGCACGTAAATAAATGTAAATGTTTTTCCAGCGTTTAAGTTGGAAAATTTGATATTCACTCTTAGTTGTTGTTGCATTTTTCGATCATGGCTGTCACAAGTGCAGCTATAACTTGTCTTGTAATGGTTCGATTGCCGTGAAATTTTGACAGAATGTCAATGAAATGAGAATGCCATTGACAAAGAACAATGTCACAACTAGAAAAAAAACGGTGATATCAACACGTTGATACTAGTTCGAAAACTTATGGGACCGAGGGTGAATTCACTTAAAATCGCCGGTAAGTTATATTTAAAAGATTTCCTTTAAAAAATTGTTTCTACAAAAATATATATCTTTGTGTTTGTATTAAATTAACGTAACTACAAATTTATAAATAAATCTTCAGAGGTATATATTGTACCATCATATACAGTAGATACACAGACCATTATTATGAATAAATATTATTCATTTTCAAATCACGTTTTATATTTTCTTATTATAAGCACATACGAAATATATTAGATTTTTCTATGGATATGATATAAACTATATATGGAAATATATTAATTAATTGAATTCCTGGTACAAATATTATTATGCACAATAATATACATATGTCTCTGCTCTCTATATATGAATTAAAATCTTGTCCGTATATTTATATGAATCTATATATTTATCTATGGATATTGAAATACAAATGTATATATACATGAATTAAATAACATTTCTATATATATTATGTATGTATATCATTAACCATAAAAAGATCAATTTGTATTTCGTGTTATTGTTGACCATATATTTAATACGTGACAAATTTATTTTTATATATGTATATTATGGATTGGATCGGTTTATATACATAACATATATAAAAAAAAGGAGATTCTTCTATATTGGTTTGCACGTGTATCATAATGTATATAATAGAGAAATAATTCTGAATTTTTATTATATACATATGATTTTGTTGTATTGTTTATACAATACACAAATGAATAATTTATTATTATTTTTCTATTGTATCTACTTCATAACCCCGGCAGTACTCGTACGAGTTTTACATGAGTTTTAAATGTGTATACATATATGAATGGACTACATGAAGAACAAAAATTTATAAAGGGACATGAATTATAAATCATCGAGAACTAAATGAAGAAGATCTATATAGTAGATGAAGATGCGAACCATATTAATTAATTTTTTGAACCACCCTCAGTTTAATTATCATAAAAATATGTTATATGTATTAATAATTACCTTGCGGAAGGATTTTCTGATGATCCAAACGATAGAATATTGTAAAAGGTACGTATTTAAAAATTTAAATTAATTATTTGACAAACAAAATTTTCCCGAAAATTCCTTCTGAGATTTTTAGATCACGATGATTGTTATTGTTACGAAAATACCATGGTGCGTTTATCATACATCGCTTGGTAACCCCTAAATTAAATCCAAATACAATAATTTTAACTACTTATTCAAAAATAAAATTATAAATTTAACGCTGCAAGTCAAAAACACAGGCAGCACGTACTTGTAACCAGGGAGGCAGGCCGGAAGTTAAAGTTATCTCTAATAAAATCTTCATAAAAATTTAATATAATAAATTGATGTGTCGCAATAATATATTAAAATTCATTACCAAGAACAGCCTGGGATGTTTAAATGGGATGTTTAACATCTACGCCCAATATTTAGAGATATCTCGCCCTTATAACGTTTTGGGTAAAGTTAAAAAAATGGAATGGATCTGTAGTGTATCCTATGCAGAGGATTTACTATTTAAAATATAGTGTCCCTGATGGTATAAGAAAAAATGGGAATCTATTTTTTTGTATTTAACACACCCCTATGGCCAAAAGTTTAAACAAACATTTTCAAAACTCATTGATATATGCGAGAAACAGAAATATCGAAAAATTAGGAAAATCTGTAAAGAAATGAATGGGTAGAGGATATGATCTACGTAACAAGAATAGCAATTTTATGTTCGGGATTGAAAATTAGGCAACAATAAAATTACATGATATACTGCCGCTTTCTATTTTTTTGAATGCATTCAGATTTAAAACCCGAACGAGTAGTTTTTGAAATGTATGTAATTATATATTGATGCTTGAACCCTCAGATAAGATAAGAAATTACTAAATTACGTTGTATATGAATTACTCTCATATCACGATGTTTTAAAATAGTGCATTGGTCACTGATTGGAAAACCATCCACCGTTCTAAAATGGGTTAATATAATTAAAATTATATAATATAAATATCAATGAATTTTCTACAGAATTTTTGCAAATGCGATATGCGTGTTTTTTAAATATTAAATTTCTTTTGTGATGAAAAACAATTAAAATATAAATTATGGTTTTTCATATCTTATGGCAAAACGAAATAAAAACATTTAATATTTAATTTGAAAAAAATTAATTTTATAGTTTTTATTACATATCGCATTTTTTTTTTATTGTTTATTATTTTTAAATAATGTATAAATATGAAAAATATTTTCGTTGTTTTGTCTACATATAGATAAATAAAATAAAAATGCCCGTAGTATATATAGAAAATTTTCCGGATTTAATGGAAATTTGACACCCTCGCACTGGTAAACAATAGATATAAATAATACACTATATATTTATTTATATATATTATATATGTGTATGTGTATAACAAATACCCTTGTTATAAATCTATTTATAAAAAATATAATAATGCTTTTTTAATTGCAATATGAGAAAATCTGACCACTAAATGACAAAATAATTACTGATATATCAAAAAAAAAAAATATTATTTTTAAGTAAAGTGTGCGGTAAAGTTAAATATATTTATTTTTCATGTTATTTATATTTGTATATAAAATGTAATATATACCATACATATATACCGAATGAAAATATACTCTTAATGAGTTTTGATGGTGTGGTTTTAATTCCATAAGATTTATTTGTAAATTTCATTTAATACTACATATATTATATACTCTATTGTATTATTTTCTCATCATATTTCATTTTGGTTATATTTATGTTATATAGCAATATATATATAAATATAAGAGTTTATTTAACACGTTTTGTGTACATTTCTATATATATCGTTATTATACATTCTATATAATATACACTTACAGACCCAGAATTATACCATCGAAAATAAATATTAAATTTTGGAAAAACTTCTCTTAAAACATGTTAATGCAAAAAACTTCATTTTTACATATTTATTTATTTAAATTTTTCCAATCCAATCCCAGCGCTGGTATAATTTTATAATACTGAAATTTTATAAATTTTTTGTACATACACACTGTATTGTTAACACTCACATTTTACATTTTTCTTTAAAATTTGCCGTTTCAATATAGCTTGTTTTTCTTTTCCGCATTTTGAAACGAAAATACCGTGATGTGCAATCTATCCAGATATGATCATTCCGCATATAAATGCAATGCATTCTTTTAATACATTTATGTCGTCCACCATAAATTCTCAATCGTGTTGAGATCCATAATGGATAAAAAAATTGTTCATAGAATGTAAAAATATACCCCACAAATTCAAACTGTAGTGGGTAATTAAAAATTTCATTTGGTTCATTTAATGCGACTGGTAGTGTATAGATAGCGATATATTATATATCTATATATATATATATTATTTTATACCATGCTGCGCTATCATTTATGAATTTTAGGCACGTGTACCTTAGACTGAAACTTATGAGTTTAGTGTTTGACTTGTTATATTTGAAGTTTTAAACTTTTGATGCCTGATTTCTGATCCAATTCAATTGGAATTTTATATGGACTTCCATGTCGGCAGTTTAATTCATAATACCATTGGAAATTTAAACCAATTTTTCTATGCGAGGGGAGCATTTTTCTGCTATTTTCCGATGGTCATTGATTCCACCGATCTAATGAATTTTCCAATTGGAATAAATATCGAAAATTCTATAATAAATTCCAATGGAAAAATGCTAAGATATTTCAATTAGTTACCCGAACGAAAATCCATAAGATTTGTAATTGGAAAAACATGGGATTCCATAGTAATTTTCAATGGAAAAAAGGTAGAAAATTTCTATTACTTTTCCTACCAAAAATAATTTTATTCATACATACCGGAAAACAATAGGGATATTATAAATTTTTCCAACAGGAATGTTTCCTATATCATTATTTTTTGTATTTCATATACAATATATATGGGAAAAGCGATAGAAATATTTAAAGGGTTTCTAATTTTCAACGCTTCCACGACTTTCTCGAATGCTATATTCAATAGGGGTCACTCAACCACATACAAATTAAAGGTTCTTTTTGTAATATTAATGTGACACAACATTATTTACATTAAAAGTTTCTCGATGCTTCCTGTTTTAAGTGTTTACCTGGTAGCATTTTTATATATTAAGATAAATGAGAATTAATAATTTTTATCATATATTTAATTTTTAAAGTGTTCACTAAAATTATATATAAATAATTTATTGTGGATGCTGTGATGTGGAATGATGTATGCGGTAAAAATAGGTAGCAATTTTTCTTTCTTGATAACATTTCTTTATTAAATTAAGAATTGAAATGTGTTTATAAAATAAATAACTATAATAATATCTATATAATGATAAAACATTTCGAAAATCATTAAATAATCTTAAATATATACAGAAAATTAAATAATTTCAAATTTTCCAAGTTTGGATTTTCCAAGTCTTCTAACTTTGATTTTTAAATAAAAAAGGTCATTATTATGTGAATGTATATAGCTGAACTTATGGTAAATTTGTCTTTTTAACAGAAATCTGTAGATATCAAATGCATGATTGATTAAGAAAAACGATAATTCACACTTTAACATCGACGATTCGGTTTAAAAGTAAGATACTCAGGTGCAACTTAAACTTCAAATAAATGATATGCGTTTTTGGAAGAATATAAAAAATTAAGTATTTTTATTGGAGTTTGCCGCCCCTCTATACAGTTCAAAAATTTATGGCTTTTATGATACCACTGAATCGGTAAGTTTTTCAATAATTGAATGTATGACCTACCCCACTAAAACATGAAAATGGAGCAACATTTTTATAAACATTTTAGGTCTATGAGGACTTTGCGTTGACTCTCGTAGTTTTTCCGTTTCCAGTGGAGGGGTTAAAATTTTGATATTTTTTAAAACTATTTGTTTATTTAAAGATTGGTGGATTGGCCATACATTCAATTATTGAAAAACGTTCCGTTTCAGTGGTAAGCTCAAAAAACCATACAGTTTACAAAACTTCCCCACCCCATAATTTTCGAACCCCCGGAATGGGAGGGCGGCGTACTTCATTAAAACTCTTAGTTTTTGATATGCTTCCAAAACACATATAATTTATGTGAAGTTTGAGTTGCGACAGAATATATTTACTTTGTTTGTGTCAGATTCAGGTAGAGTCCTTATATTTGTTGGATATATACTTTCTTCGTTTTTATCCGGCGTCGATAATTAGACGTCAACGAACCAACACCGCACCGAAAGACTATGTAACTATTCTTGAAATTCATATTTGAATATAATGAAGAACATAAAAAAAATATTTCATGTCTTCGGTATTGGATAGGAACCTTCAACATCAAAATGTTGTCAACTTTTTATCAAAAAAATCTATGGTCACGAACACAATCCTGTTCTATTTTTGAAAATATGTTTAGCTATATATATCTTTTGAAAAAAAAAACGATTTCACGAATTTACTTCAGTTTTCAAATGACGTAAAGAAAATCGCAATTAGTTGAAAATGCTGGATGTAATTCAAAATGTTTTAAAATTTGGAATTTTTTTTTTTTTGAATACTTAATTTGTTTTTAAGCACCTTTTAGTATATAGCATATCGTTTGGGTCTGGGAAGGACACTTTTTTCACGACCTTCTCGGTAAACTACACTAAACTTTTTTGAGTATTTCGTTAAAATTCATATTTATTTAATAGTAATATTAATAATATTATTAAAAAGAGTTTAATGAAGAATTCACCATAAAATAAAATAGTTTTAAAGTATTTATAGTATATTGGCATTAATAAAATTGCAAATGTTTAAATTAATATAAAAAATGTCTTTAACTTTGTATTTTTTATATATATAGCACATATATACAATACAACACATAGTTTATCGATACAATTTTTCTTTTATTTATTTATATGATAGTTTATATAGTTAAAATAAAAGAAAAATATTTTCTTTTTCTTTTTTGCAACAGAACATTATTTATATTTTCACACAATATAATAAATGAAAAATTTTTATACACATAGTTTAAAAAAATATTATACATGATATATAGTAAGTATTTATACATTTATACAGAAGAAAGTATATATATATGTACATAAACATTGATTTTGTTTTTCTTATTTTGTTCATGATGTTGAACATTTCCTGTTTGAAGTGTTTAACTTTTAATGATGAAAGAAGAAAAAAAAAACAACAACTTTTTGATTTTATTTAATGTATATATTATATATAAATAATAGCAAATAATTTTTTTCTCATGTTTTATATAGTGATTTAAAAAGTTGAAATAATTTTTCATATTTCGCATCATGACGTTATAGTGAATAGTTATATATCTTTGTGTACATATTTTGTATATACAAACATATAGATTTTTCTTGTATAAAATTTATATTAAATTGATTTTTAAAAAAAATGCAAAAAAGAAAAAAAACTTTTGTGAGTGACGTGATCGCATATCTATTCGTAAAATCTTTTATACATATTATTGTATGCCCTTAAGGGGGATATTCTATTTATAAACCATATGGGATTTCTTAAACCAAAAAAAAATTTATTTATTTTGTATAGTTATTTTTTCTTTGTTATAAAGATGTGGTTTTGAAAATTTCACATTTTATCTTACAAACCAATAGCTCAAATCACAGATCATTTTGTATCGCATCAGTTTAAAATTTACATTGAACGAAACAGACACTATAGAAAGATCGAATCAACCCATTATTGAAAATTTAACTTTATTTTTATACATTTCTTATTATCTATACAGCGTTCAACGAAGTTTCAAACATTACGAAAATATCCAATTGAAACGAAGTTAAAGGGTGTGTATTAATATTCGGATGCGGCATAAACAATGAAAATATACTACGCCTCATCTTTGAACCGACAAAGAAAAACAGAAACCCCTGGGGTGGCATTATGGGAGTCGATACCATCGTCTATCGCCTATCGTCTAAAATTACGATACTCAATTATTTTGATATTATGGTAGTCGATTTTGTGGGTATCGATATTATTTGTATATCGTCTCCGTGGATATTGTTGTGGCAAATGATTTTCATTTAGAAAAACAAAAAGTTTATTATTTCTATGAGAATGAGATTAAAAGTATTATTTTTATGAGAATTGCTTTTGTACTTTTTATGAATATTAAAATTGAATAAATGAACAAAAACAAAAGAAAGCAATACGTAACGATAGCTACTACCCTATCGTCAAAAATTATCGTCTTAAACCGACGATATCGTCTGCCATAATTGCAAAAATGAAAAAATCGTATGTTGGATGTTTGACAATCGTCTATCGTAATCGAATGCGATAATTCCACCTCAGATTTTTACGTAGGCGATACGACAATGAAATCTATATAAAATATATGACGAACCTGAGATTATTCGATTGCCATAAAAATATAAAAGAAATGTGGATTGTAATCATGGTTGTGAAGTCGGTTCACTTTTCCAAGGACTGATAGATATCCTTTAATCCTTTTAAATAATAATATATTAATCTATGTTCATTTATCATATTTACAAAATAAAAATGAAATGCATCAAATAATTAATGCAACAAAAATGAATGTGATATAAAGTTTTTTTTATATATAATAAAATGTCAATTTATAAAATTAAGTCCTCGTTTAATTTAAAATAAACAAATATTTATGAAATATAAAGGGTATTTCAATGAGACTTTTTTATTTTTATTTATTAAACACAAATGAACAATGAATGTTTATTTTGTTCTATTTGTCATTGATAGCGATTGATTATTTTTATCAAATTCCGCACCCCACCGTTGGCAATGTATGCCGAATATTTCTTCGAGTTCCCTTTCGTTGTGGTGTTTATCCTCCATTTGTTTGTTCGCAAATTTGCCCACAAATTATTATTATTGTCTTGAAACATGGTTGCTTCTTTTTCTGTTTTTTTGTTAGCGTCCATTAGGATTTGATATACATAATATAAATATACAGTGATGTTCGGTAAAATAGGTGTAAACCAATTTTAATGTATTTTGATTAATTTCAAATACCAATATCTATTTGTGAATCATGCCATCCATACGACAATTTAGTACTTTGTTTACCTTTATTTATCACATGAAAAGAAAGAGATAAAAAATGTTGTCATTCGTATTTCTGGGAAATTAGCTAGGAATATGCTGTTCGGTAAAATAGGTGCGATATATTTTGTTCTACCAAAAACACAAGAAAAAGTATTAATGTCCTCAATATTAAATAAAATCTAAGTATTTCGCGTACATACCATTTATGATTTAACATTTTGTCGCATGTCCCTTATTTTAAATTACTGCCTCACAACGATTTAGCATGAACTGCACCAATTTTTGGCACCTTTCTATAGAAATCGCTTCCAAACTTTTACAATTTCTTTCCCCCGTTCTACTTTGTTTTTTGAGCCGTTTTGTTGCAACTGATGTTTATACGTGCTTCCACAAGTTTTTAATCGGATTCAAGTCGGGTGATTGTGTTGGCTATTCTATTTTGTTCACATTATTTTGTGGAAACCAAACCGATGCTTTGTTAGCCGTATGTTTTGGGTCGTTATCTTGCTGATATGACCATATAATAGGCATGTTTTCTTTTGCGTATGGCAATATTTCGATTGAAAGTATCCTTATATATTCCTGTTGATCCATTGGATATTTTTGAACTAAATATATAGGACCAACTCCATACAATGATGATACCAAAACATATAATTAAACTACCACCTCCATGCTTAATGGTTTTTTTTTTGTGTTTTGCGGTAAAAATTCTGTATTTGGTCTTCGTCTAACATGTAAATTGCCATCTGATCCATGCAAATTTATATTGGTTTCATCAGAATAGAGAATATGTCGTCACTTTTTAATATCATTATCACCTGACCAATCACGATGTGCATGTGCGAATTTTAAACGGTGTTTAATGTGTTTCGCTGTATGCATTGGTGCTTGTCTAGCTATTCGCCCCTATAAATTTGATGCTATTAACCTTTTTCATACCATGCTTGATGAAATGCTTAGATCAAGCTCTCTTACAAGTTCCCTGGATGATAAAAAGGGCTCTTTTTGTGGCAACAACCCCTCGACGATCGTCATTGCTTTTAGTTTTACGTTTGTTACCCCTTCTTTCTGTGGTATATTTGAATTTTAATGCGTTGGTAATCATATTTTGGGAACATTTCATAATTTCAGAAATATTTTTATATGTTAGCCCGGATGCTCTTAGATCCTTTATACGTTGCCATTCAAATACCGTACAATGTGTACTTCTACCCATTGTGACTTAGAAATATGTATTTATTTAATCCGGAATGTTTCAAAAATTAAATTTAAAACACTACTTTACCTAAAATTTATTTAAAAATTCACAAACTCACCACCAATAAATGTAATTTATTCGCAAAAAATAAATAAACCACAATTAACATAGTCCGCACCTATTTTACCGAACAGCATGTTCATAGCTAATTTCCCAGAAATACGAAGGACAACATTTTTTATCTCTTTCTTTTCATGTGATAAATAAAGGTAAACAAAGTACTAAATTTTCGTATGGATGGCATGATTCACAAATAGAAATTGGTATTTAAAATTAATCAAAATACATTAAAATTGGTTTACACCTATTTTACCGAACATCACTGTATATAAATAAATTTCCGGGATTATAACCCAGGCGTACAATTGGCTGCAATTGGCTGCAATTGGCTGAATAATGAATTGACAAAAATTGATAAATTCGTTTGAATGATACGCATGGTATCAACGAATTTATATTGTGTAGACAATTTAATGATTCCGATTATTTCACGTTTTGAACATATCAATTATATTGTATAGTTTTCTTGAATAGTTTAGATTACTTTTTGTATTGTATGAAAACGATAAGCAAATATTCTGGTTTATTCAGATAAACTATATTCCGATAAACTACGAACACTTGAATGCAAGTGTGCAAAAATTGGTGTGAATTGAATTGAATTTGCCAAATTAATTGATGTCAAAATATATCTAAAAAGGCTTGTTTACCATTAAAATATTTGTTATTTTATGTTTAAATTTAACTTATATAATGAGGGACCCTTTATATATAGAAAATTTAATTATTAATTATGACAGACGCAAGCATACATATGATATGGTATATATATAGTGTAGTGTGTATATATGTATATACATATACAACATTTTTCGCTGTTTTGTAGTAAATAAACATTATTAAATATTAAAATGTGAACGACATTTATCCATACCTTCATATCCTATAAGATTCACATACTTATTTTGTGTATATACGCATATAGTTTTTAAAGAAACGACAACATTTTATACGAAAAGGAATAGGTAGATTTAAGGCATTGTGGATTTAAATATAGGTATACAAAATACACTGCAATATCTGTTCATGTATATTCAACTATATAAATATATACATAAATAATGTTAGTCATATAAAGATGGGTATATTTATGAAAATACAAATAATGTATTAAATACGTGCTATATATATTCGTATACAATCTCTTGTTTCATTTACCCGATTTCGCATATACATTTTCATTATTATAAACATACATATATTGAAGAATAAATAATCTTTTGATTAAGACATACTCTCTCAATCTATATATGTACATATAAAATACACTGAATTTATATACAATTTTCTTATAATCTCACATATGTAGATATTTATATAGACTATATAGATATAATCAATATACTATATAGTTGTATAAACAAATATCTATAAACAAAGATCTATATATAGATGTACATTATTATCATAAAATGAACAAAAGTTTATAAATATGTGTGTTTTGCATAATTAAGTATAAAAGGCGTCAATATATGTATAATTGTATACCGTATACCGTATATAGAATTTCAAAAATATATATATGTAATAAAGTTTCATCGCTGCAGACATAATTTATTACAAATAATTATCTATATATGTAAATTTGATTTATATATTTGTATATATACGTAAACAAAAATATGGATATACAATCATTTATTATATATACCGCATACATTATATAATAAATATTTTTGAATACGTAAACGCGATAAATTTCATGAGAATTTAATAGATTAATATCGGAAAGCTCGTAAAAATCAATATAATTGATGACTTAAATACAGTAATATCTATATTTATTTATACACTTTATTTAATTTATATAGAAAACAGAAAATTTACTATTTTTCAAATGCATCAACTTTAGACGAATAAATGCATGGAAAACTTAAAGCAAAATTTAAAACAAAATATTTTATTATTGAACATATATTTAAAGGTAATTCATGTTACAGCTTATAATATATGCTGATAGATACAAACCTATTCAAAGAAGAAAATATATATTCTATATATTAACATATAATTTTTTTCATTTTTTTCATTCTTATTTTATTTAATTCAAATTTATATCTACTATCTACTTTCTTATATAAATATATGTTGCTATGTAACGTACAAATTCATGTGTATAGATAAAAATATTTGTATAAAATATCGACTTCCCAATTAACAAGAATCGAGAATTAAATTAACATTATTCCTTCATTTTTATGAATTAAATTTTGTTTTTACAATTTTAATTTCTATTCAAATTAATTCAAAAGATATTATAGCCGATTATCCATTCGATGTCAGTTAAAAATTCTGTCAGAAAATTTTTAGATATGCTTTGTAGAAAATCGAATATATCTTTTGATGCATTATCGTGCTATAAAATCACTTTACCATATCTTCGGCCACATTCTGGTTGTTTTTCGATCAACGCATGATTCAAATTTATCGTTTGTTGTCGGCAGCGTTTACTATTCTGTTTCACCAGATTATAACAGCTCATGCCAGTCAGCTCACGTTTCACCAAACACAGAACATGGCGATTTGGTTTTGGTTTTGCAATTTATTAGCCGGCTCTGCCATAACCATACTTTTTTGCGTTATGGATTTTCAAAATAAATCCACTTTTCATCTCCCGCTACGATTCGATGAAGAAATTATTTCCCCGTGTCAGTGAATATAACTTGTCTTTAAAACTACGTCTTTAAATTGTAGAAAAAAAAACCAAAAAAAATTAATATTTGTCAAATAATAAAAATGTTTATATTTCGTTTGCGACGCCAACTACAAAACCGGAAAATCCGTGCATGAGTGGTACAATGACTCGGGAAGGGTAAATTGTCGCTGGGAATAAAAGACCGCACCAAATAGGATAAAATTCTAAAATCTAATCTAGGCATTTATTAGGAACTCTGTAGATAAATTATCTAATTTAAAATTTGGATTATTTATTCGGAATTTTCTTCAAATTATTTCTATATATAATACCTACAAAAATTGATTTCGTTAATTTGTTGCAATAAAAGTTGAAATTTAATTGGCATTTTTCCATCCACACAGAACATATGAAATTTTTAAATGCATTAGAATGGCACAATATTTTCAAAATAAATGTTAACGGGGCTGATACATACATATAGATAATTTAAATATATAGTATATTACATATAATACGATAAGTATCATAGAAAAATTTATTACCATTTTGTTATCCGACGTTTTATCTAAATCTTTCTTAATTCACTGAATTTTTTTTTTTAGCTTTTTAGCATTTCGTTTGAAAAATACTTTTTAAATATATGGACTATCAACTATCATATATAATACAATAATATTTATATATAATATATTAAATTCAATATAAAATATTATGTGAAATTTAAAATTTATTGAAAATTTTATAACTGGAAAATCTTTTTGCGAATAAAAACCTATCACTGTTCTATATATATACAAATGCATATATAAATAATTTTCTTTCGATATATGGTATATAAGCGTATAGTATACCATTTTGTTTGACATAAGTAAATTTTTTTTTAAAACTCTTTTTATATACAATATTAAGTTAATCCACGTTGTATTTTGATTGCATTAGTTTAAGAACACGGAAAGGATTAATTTTATATTCTAAATTTTGTAGATTTTGGAAAAATAAATGAAAATATTATGCATACTTTTTCGGACTCAAACAAAATTGTTTATGTTTTTCAAGTAATTGTATATATTTAAAGTTTAAAGTTAGATTTTACGATTTTTTCTTTTAATGAAATTACTTTCATTTAGTTTCTTTTTTGATATCTTATTCATTAAATTGAACACACTGTTTTCGATTATCTGTCAGAAGAAAAACATAGTTACTGAACTACAACAAAAAATTCCATCAACCATACGGCTATAACTCACCGAACAACTTGCACGATTTGGCTCATCTTCGGACTTGAACAAATTTTACGGATTGTTTTTAATGTTCATTGAAAAATTACTTACTTAAGTTATCTGAAGGACTGGTGATATAGTTTGTCGTGTTAAAGTTAAAGCTATTTAGCCAATTAGTTATTGTGCCTCCACGCGGTGCAATTCATACGGTGTTTATAAATGAAAAGTGATAAATCTTTTCTATATAGGCTTTTAAATATTGATTTATTTTAACATATTTTAACAGCAATATAGCATCATGCCGACGTATACTGCAATTATAATGAAGCAAAAAAAAAAATACTAATATACATATAAATAAAAAATCCTATTCAACTATTTCAATAGGATTCTATTTATATTAATTTATTATTATTTTTATTATATATCACAATTATAATTGAATAAAAGAACCACGCAATAATAATTTCTTTGCCATTCTATTCTTCTATATGTACAGAAATAAATAATAAACTATACATTCGAAACATAATACAAAATCATCATACATACGACCCCATAATACAATAATAATAATAATAATAATAATATATTATGTCATCTCAAATAATATGTATAATGAAATCATTTCCAATAATAATAAATAATTGACGTATAGCTGTTATATACGTATTTGTATATGCATTTGATATAGAATTCTTTATATAACTTTTTATTATATGCAATATACTTATACAATATTTAATGATGTTATTGTATTATTTTGGTCGCATTTATACTGATAATATAATACAAAGAGAGTATCTATATATACATATACAACGTCAATGATATAAAATAATATATTAATATTAAGTGTATACATCGGAATCAGAAGACCGTCAACCACCCACCCACCCATCCCATCTCGTCCCATCACCTTCGCCATTTATTAATTTTAGAAATTACATTGCATATTTTATACAAAAATATATAAGAAAACCAAATAATGACTTGCAAACATTTAATTTAATTTAATAAATTTTTTTTTATTATGGGTAAAATCAAACAATTTATTTTTGATCCTTTGTTCAAATCAAAAATGTATGATAATAATAATAATAATAATAAAAATAAACAATTTTAATTTTATGCCCGAAAAATTAAATGACAAATTATATCTATATTTATTACAAAAGATAATTTTCAATATATTTTTATTTAATTTTTATATACAGGTAGATATAACCGAAATGCATACCACGTATTCATATGACCATTGACGGGAAAAAAAACATATGAAAAGGTTGGTCTAACTTCATACCCTACGGATTTACAGGGGTTACAAATTGTCGTTCATTGAAAAACATACATTTAGTGATTAAGTTGTAACTGTTAAGCTATTGAACTGAGCGACATCAGCACCTATATAAATTTATTAATAGATCATTTAATTACATTTAATTTCGTTTTAAAGGGAATTTTTGCGAAAATAATACTAACATTAAGCGGTATACGTTTGAGCTGGGAGACACCCTGTATATATAATATATATGCATATATAATTATATACATATATTAAAGTCTTATAAGAATATAAAAAAATGCATATGGTATTATGAAAGTTCAAAAGACCAATTAAAAATAAATAAGTTAATACAATTTATTAATTTATAATAGGATTTAGTGACAATAAATTTTAATTGGATAGGTTATATAGAACAAAATGTAATTGCTAAATATTGCTTGCAATTTACCCTCTATAACTCGATTTTCTCTATATTTGATAAGGATGGGTGATCATCACAAATGATCCGGTAGTGCGACATCACATTTGTACATCACAGTCCTTAGTGATAAATAAGTGATAGGTCTGTGATTGATATCGGATATGTTATTCGATTTAATAAATAAATTTTTCTAATTGTAATCTGTCTTTTGCAAATGTTTTGACGTTAAAAATAAAAAATGATAACGAGACATTTTTTCTGTTCTATTTTTCCACCATGTCCCATAGAATTACAAAGGATTATTAGAGATATCTCGTACAGTTTCCTTGAACTTTTGAATTCACTTGAAATTTTGGATCTGGAGGAAATAGAAAAATTGTACCCAACCAAGTAGGCTTACGTAAGAGGCAGATAAAGTGTGAAGGTAAAGGTTGTAGATATTCTTATAGTTTAGGATACGCAAAAAACGATTATTCAGGTCATAAAATACTTCCGGTTTATCAATTAATTGAATATCGTATTTTACTATTGGATGGAATTATTTTCTTATTTGTATATGATTGTTTGGCTTTTTCATATATAAGAAAAATAAGAAAAATAAGAAAAATTGGTTAAATTACGTTAAACCCGTATACTCACGTGTCAACGTCTATAAATATCTATTTATGGATGACCATAGTATATATACAAAACTTTTTTTTTTATATATATTACAGATAACTTAAGTTGGTAATCAGAAAATCAGGTATTAATATTATATTTCCTTATTCATTCATTATATAAAACTTATATAAATAAATCGTATATACTTAAATAAAAACTAACTATTTCAATATACATTTTTTATATATGTAGAATGTGTTGGATTGCATTATATATTATATACCATATTTCTTCTTTATCTTAAATGTACCATAAAATTGCACAAATATACATATCGTTTTTTTTTAACTTTATTTACAACTTCATTCAACTAATTCCTTAAATTTATCAATATTATTTGTCTTACGTATAAGTATACGTACGATATACTTTATCCAATAGTCATTCATATGAACTGACTATTTTATATAGTTATATATAAATATAGAACGATGCTGATTTTTTTTAGTATATCCCTATTGACAATTTAAAAGAGAACGAATCCTCGGATATTGACAATAAAAATCCGAGAGTCAAAATAAGGGATGAATTATAAAATGTTTCTAGTATTGTATGTAATTTTTTTATTCTTGATTGATCCTCATTGATTGATTGATTATTGATTCAAAAGGAATATAATTCTGATTTTCTAAAGAATGTATTTAAAATTTTGTTCCATTTTCGCTAACTGTATAATTTTTCTTTTTATTTTTACCTTACGCCAAAAATGGTACAAATGGTTTTTTGTACACTTTTTAGAAAATCTATACTATATCTTTTGAACCCCAATGATTTTTGAAAATTTTATTAAATGAAATATCCGAATTGATTAAATTTCACAATATAGAGAAATATTTTCACCGCTCCCGTCCATGGTCTGTACATATATTATAGTCATGTTTTATGTTGTTTTATGTATATAGTTTTTTTTTTAATCGGTCTGTTGAACCATAATGTATCAAAACCTCAATTTCCATATATAGAATATAGAGATTTATATGATTCTAATTTTTTATATTGCGTATTTTATAACCTTTATGAAATATAAATCAACGTTTATATTATATATGACAAAAACATTTAAGGGATGGAATCAGACAAGATGCCATTATCTAATATAATTTTTTTTTTTCTATATTTTTGGTTAAATCATATTTAAAGATAAAATTTCCAGCAAAGCTCGGTTAGAAAGTGAACGAGTTATATATAGCATTAAATATTTTAATTAATTTTTATGGGAAAGGTCGAATGGTCTCAAAAAAATGTCATTGCTCAATCAGTTACTTCCAATCAAATTTAATCTATATCCAAAATATCTACAAAGTGTTTAAATGAAGAATAGAGAAAGCGAACAACCATATAAAAATAATAAATATAAAAAATAAAAAAATATAAATACAGCGAAGAAACTTTATTTTAGATAAGTTCATAAATAATACGACGAAGTAAAACCAAAAAAACTTCTAAACGAATAGTGCGCTAGAAATCTCAATACGAAACCGCCATATACTATTTTATTTGTTAGTTTTATAAAATATAAAACTAACAAATAATCCTTTGAGATATAAAATAAAAACAAAATAGATAGAGACCAAAAATGACCATATATTTAATGAAAACATAAAAATGAATCGATATATATATATACATGTATAAATAGATATAAACATATGATATTATAGCGTATGCTGTTCATATATACAAAAATGTATAATATAAACTCTTTTACTATACAATGAAGTTGTATAAAATATCATATATATATTATACATATCATATATATAGTATATCTAACTAAATATAATCAATATGTACATTATTACCGTCTGTTGTATATTTACATATAATATGTATTCTACTACTATATATATATATAATATAACAAGGATATGAATGCATGTTAAAGTTTTGTGGTATACATTTTTGGTTTACATGACCAATTGAAATTTTTAGTACATGACATATATATTAGATAAGTTTATGTTATATTTATCTATATATAATGTCTGGTTACATTATTTCATACACAATATATAAAATATAACAACAATATACATAAACGGTTTTAATGGACAATCATATAGTAATAAAAAACAATAATCATCATTGGAATTGCATCTGGAAAATAATAAATGATATTTATTGGGTTGTCTAAAAAGTATTGTTAATTTTTTTTTACAAAATTCAAACGATTTTTTTATATATTTCAAATGAACTTTATTAAACCAAATATGCGCCGTTTTGATCGATGACCCTTTACCATTTTTCTGGTAAAGACATTATCCCATCACTGTAGAACTTCTGTGTTTTCTGGGCAAAAAACTGATCCAAGTGCATTTTGCAGTCCTCTGCGGAATTTAATTTTAAACCATTAAGGGAGTTCTGCAGAGACCGGAACAAATGATAATCTGAAGGTGCAAGGTCCGGGCTATATGGTGGATGCATTAAAACTTCCCAGCCAAACTCTCTCAGTTTCTGCCGAGTCATCAAAGATGTGTGTGGTCTGGCGTTGTCATGATGGAACACAACACCCTTTCGATTGATTAATTCTGGACGTTTTTTTTTAATCTCGTGCTTCAATCTTGTTAATTGTTGACAATAGAGATCGGAATCAATGGTTTTATCGCGTGCTAGTAATTCATAATGAACGATTCCTTTCCAATCCCACCAAACAGACAGAATTACCTTTCTTGGTGTTAAACCAGGTTTTGCTACTGTTTTAGGAGCTTCACCCTTCTTGGACCACGATCTTTTTCGTACATTATTATCGTATGTGATCCATTTTCCATCACCTGTAATCATTCGCTTTAAAAATGACTCGATTTCGTTCCTTTTAAACAGCGTTTCGCAAATGGAAATTCGGTTCATTAAATTGTTTTGTGTTAATTCATGTGGTACCCAAACATCGAGTTTTTCTTGTATCCAGCCTTTGTCAAATGGTTTAACACTGTTTGGTGATGGATGTTTAGTTCTTTAGCGATATCATGTCTGCTTACGTGTCGATTTTCTTCAATTTTTGATATGATTTCATCGACTTTTTCAGTGATTGGTCGACCAGAACGATTTGCATCTTTGACATCAAAATTACCGGAACGAAATCGAAGAAATCGAAATCACCGTAAACTGCACAAATTTGTTCATGTGCCTGCGTTGCATTTTCACCTTTTTCATAATAAAATTGTAAAATGTATCGAATTTTTTCACTAATTTCGTTCATCTTTAATGCACTACAACTTTTAAATGACTAAACAAATTTAATTTTTTTTTTTTTTATCTACGAAATGTCATCTTTCGAACATATGTTAGTGTTACCTGATCAGATTAGTGCTACTTGAAATATTCAATTATAATGACATCTATTTATAAAAATTAACAATACATTTTCGACAACCCAATATTAAATGTATGTATATATATATACTTTTAATATCCATATTGACACAAACCATATTTGTATATACATTCGTAATTTAGAAAAATATAATAAAATTCCGATTAACGAATATAGTATTTATCATCACATCACGGGTTGCAAGGTACACAAATTTGGTTTTTGTACGTGATAAAGACAAATTGGTTAATAAAACACTGGTGAACGTTTTAACTTGATGGATAATGGAAATTTTAGAAATACGCAATAAAAAACGGAACCGATCAGGAAAGAAAATGATATGGTTATAACAAATGGATTATGAAAAAAATCCTATAGTTATAACAAATGGATTATGAAAATTTGGAAAATGGCAAATGGTATAGTCGTTAAATTTATCGAAGAAGTATCAATAGGTATATGCGTATGCAGATAATTAAAATGATATGATATGTTAAACGATTTTGAATGATCTTGGCCGAATAAATGGACATTAATTGACAAAGGTTCTGCGTGTATGTTGACCACCTCCTTGTCTCCTTGCTTCTGATCAACATTTCTTTTTTACCTTTGAAATAAGATCTATATCTTCAAAAAGGAATGATTAATTCTGATAATTTCGCACGTACCGAAACATACATACAATAAGTAAAAATTAAATGTATTCTCTCCACAATACAACGGAATTTTCACAACCGGCTTTTACGCATAAAAGACCGACAAAAACAATAAAAAAAATTTGTGCATGAGCAAACCAACCGTGAACAAAGAACGGACCAAAGATTGAAATGGGTTTTAAACGAACTGCACACGGTCAACAATTTTACAAAAGACAACAGTTGGTTTTAAGCATCTAACCTGACCTACTTCCTTCCGGTTCCGCGCTTGGTCGCAAGGTATTAAGTATAGAGCTCGGTTCCACAAGTGGTCAACCGTTAAACAGGTATCACTGTATGTATCCATTCACTGTATTTACATTTTCAGTTGCGCGATTATAATTAGTGATAGTGTGTTAAATATATATTAAAACAATTATTAGTAAACTAATTTAGCCTCGTATATAATTACATTTATTCGTATATATAAATAGTACATTAAACATTTCTAAATATTATATGGTATATGTAATTGAAAATAATAAAATGAATTTTATATAAAGACACTTAAGGTTAAGCATTTATTTGCCATATACCGCAAATACATATAAAACATTTTCCAACAAAAACATTATTGCAAAAGGATTTATGCAAATATATATACATATTAAAATATTGAATAATTACATTTTAATAATCGAAACTTTTTATTTGTTAATTTACGTAATTATCCATTATTTTTGTTAACCGTTATGTGAGTGACGTGGTATCTATGGGTACCTTTAGCCTTTTTAGTTTTCAAATTTTTCAGGTTCTAATCTAACTAAAAATCCTTTGCCTTGTCTATCAAGTAAAAATGATCGCCAGAATTTTATTAACAAATTAGTTCTTATCACGTACAAAAACCAAAATCAGTGGAATCCGTGGATTTGGTGACCCGTGGATGTAATGAACCGTCTCGGGTAACTATCGTCATTCTCACAATAGGGTTAAACTCAAAAAGAATGCAAATTTATATTTATTTAAATAATTATCCTATGTGTTCTATATTAAAATATTTGTCCAAAAATGCATTTTCACTTAATATATTAAATAATTTAACATAATGTTGAATATTATAAATATATAATTTGCATAAAATATATTCTTCTATACATAAATAATTATATGATGTGGTTATTATATGCGGTTATACAGCACACATAATATATATAATATAGAGAAAATTACTAAAATGAATTTATCAACACAAAACCAGTATAGTTTATATAACAATATTTCATATTATTATTTTTCAATTTTATTTTCATTTACATATGTATATATACAATTTGATGTGTATTTTATTTAGATTTTATATATACAGATAAAAGTATTCATTGAACGAGCTCTGTATTCAACGAGTTTTTATTTTTATTTGTGGTCCATGGTTTGATGAATAAGAAATAAAATGGTTTGATGAATAAGAAATAAGAAATAAGTTTTCTGTATTTTTTCATTCCGTTTAAAAATCGTTGAATAAAGAGTTATCTGTATATATACATATGGTATATGATATTTCATCGTCGTGTATATAAATACAAAATTATATATACACCTTTTAAAATTATACAAACCATTACCACATATATATATATACCATATATAATTATAAATAAATTAACATTTTAAAATTAGATCAATGATTGACTAATGTATTATTTTATTTTATACATATGTTATATTTGTTAAATTATATATTGTTTGATTTTTGTCAATATTGATTTTGTACTATATATACCGGGCGTTCAATAAAATAAGTGAAGGACCTTTTCTCAAAAACAAAACGTTTCAGAAGAAGTCGTAAAAGTGTCCAATATGTAAAGATATCATATAATGACGATTCTTATGAAGTTTGAAATCCTTTGGTTAAGGAGATAAAACAAAATTTAACATTTTTTGAATAGGAAGTACCATCACAGAGCTAAGAACTATAATAAACACTTTTTGTACCCGCGTAATTTTTGTTTTATTTTGTAATTTAATAAAAAAAAAAGCTCGTATTTTGAAATGCTATTTTTAAATGTTATGATTATTAATCAATCAAAAAAATTAAAGAACAATGGACCGACTGTTCCGATTTCAATATTGCGATTGTATAGAGATGACAATATTGCGATTGTAGATGTGGGGGATGTTTGAGCCCGGGTATACTTCATTCGAGTGCTTTCGCCGCAATTGCAGAAATCTTCTGCACTGGAATTCATTTGAAACAAAATTCGCACAAATACTGCATATGCATGCAGATATCCTGTCATAACTCCAGAGTATAAAAAAACCTTTAACCAAATAACATTATTGATCCAGTACGCGTGATTTATTCATAGGGCTGTCGGGTAGAGTTTGACACCCAACACCAAAACAACGGAGCCGCAAAGGTCGGGTATCCAGTGTTCCCCCAAAATTACTTTTTTGTTTTAACAAAATATTAGCGTAATAATAATTAATATTGTTTGAAATCTACAAAAATTGCCAAATAAAAAACTTATCACAATATTGAATGAAAATTCAATCCCTTTTTATAATTTATATATTTATTTTTTGAAATCCCTATCATATCATAACAAATATATTTATTGTTTATGTTATTATACATGAATATACTAAAGATATTTAGATTTATCATATTGTTTATGAGAAATTTTGTTGTGTTATGATGCTTAGTGAATGTAAAAAATTTAATTTTACTGTAATAAACGTATATGCATATTATAATAAATATTATAATCAATGGATATATGGCATGGCATGTGAACAAACATTTATATTTGAACTATAAACTATTTCATTTATGTACGTACGAACATATATATGAAATGTACTTTAAATATGAAATAAATATATATATATATGAAATGTGTGTAATGTATAGTATAAATACGTGATTCAAATATGCTTTGGTTCAAAAAACAAAAATACCTTTCCATATTTAAACATTCTTTTAAATATTATATATGATATATACATAATTTTACATGTTTAAAATTTTATGAATGCCCATTCAATATATACCATATAGATATACATATATGAATATATGATATGAATATGTTTAGGAAACACATATGTGAAAATGAAAAGGGATCACATAGAATTTAACTTTACGTTGCTTTACGATATACCATACATATATATACATATAATGCAGTTGATATATAAGCAATGATTTATGACCATAGTTATACAAATTTCATATATACAAGTAACTGCATGTACACATGCAAACAAAATTACACATTTATATGAACGTCAGTTTTTATATTTCGATATAGATTCAAAATCTATATATTATTTATAATTTATCCCCAAGGAACACGAGCTGACTTTACAGTCAGTATGATCAAATCTGACGTCTGCATGTTGTCCAACAGTCTTTCATAATTGTCATCAATGTTATGGTAGAATAACTACATCGGAAAACGGTGACTTAGTCAGGTCGAATTATTGAGTTTTACTATGACGTCGGTATAAGACATTTGATAACTTTCGTAGTGTTATTTATTCTAACCCAATTGCATATTGGTTTTAAATAAATATAATATAAAAATTAACATCCCGGGTAAACCATGCAAGCTATGAGGGAAGACTTCGGTCGGTTAGAGGTATGAGATTATAAAAAATAAAATAGTATTTCTCATTATGATAAAAAAAATAAAAATCACAAGAAACTGAAAAAGTTACACTCAGAAAATTGTAAGGCAAGCTAATTTAACAAAAACCACACAAATTAGGAAGGAAAATAATAATATTCATATTTTTCTTAACTTCTATTTCAACAAGATAAATAAAATTTTAAAAGTTCTTCAATTTTCTATTACATTGTTCTTTATAATTGCGAGAAGAAATACCTGAAAAACGGCAAAAAGGGATTTTACCAAAGTGACCTCGGCGACATTTTGTCAGTTTTGACACCGAAAGACTTGACACGTCGAAAGCCCAGTTGCTAGACAAACCCCAAAATCAACTGGGATCTAGACATGGAATGTAGCTATCGACTGGTAAAAGAATCCAATGACCGGACCGAACTAATTATTTTTATTTTAAATATGTTTTACCAATTTAACAAAAACAAAAATAACCAGTTTTTGAACCATTTCTTTTTTATAAACGGAGATCTGAACCATAACGTATCGATTTACGTCAGTGATATGACCATAAAGTCAATTCAATGACTTCATTTTAGTCAGATAAATGAAGAACGCCGCTATGGCCATAAAATTATTCCCCAAAATAGTAAGTTTTTGGTTATAGATACGTTACGTTACCTTACAACGTTATACGGTGATGTCGTACCGACCAGTTTGTGTTTCTTGGGTCATATATAAATATTTTTTAAATTTTAATTTAAAAAAAATAAAAACTTATAACATACATTCCAGTTATACCGTCCGAGGTATATTCATGTATGTATATATGTATTTAACAAAGTTATAAATTATTTTAAAATCAATTTTTTTTTTGTAGAATATATGCGTTGATAAGAACAATGTTAAGATTTTTTTTTTTTATTTTGGTTTTCTATACATATAAAAAATATATGATATTGCAAAACTTTTGTAATTAGCACTATAAAACTATATACAGTAGTTATACACATTGGTGCTAAATAAAATAACCACACATTAAAAAAATATATGATATATATATATACGCATTACCATTTATAATATGGTAAAATAGTTAATTGCAAAATTAAAATAAAAAAAAAATTCACTGTTAACACTATCTCAACCAACTTTTTATTATATATAGATGCATCAATGTTATATATTTAAATATAAGTATAGCATGTATTTTATAATATAATATAGTCTATAATATATACCATAGAATGAATTTTTATTTTTATTTTTTATATACCGACTCTACGAGCTCATTTTATCTTTTGTGGTTACATACATCATGAGTTATAGTATGTATATATGGAATATACATAATTTTATGTATACATCTATATAATATATGATATATTTTTATGGTACTTGCAGACGGGGTTAACAATGTCAAAATTCATATATATAAATATATCTATATGATAAACGCGCGATTTATTAAAAAAGTTTGGTTTATTTTTTCTCTCTGAAAATATATAA
The DNA here is from genome assembly GCA_958336335.1 of Dilophus febrilis. Lineage (NCBI taxonomy): Eukaryota > Metazoa > Arthropoda > Insecta > Diptera > Bibionidae > Dilophus > Dilophus febrilis. The sequence goes on from OY284471.1 coordinate 34,046,928, forward strand.
AGTATTATAGATAGTTATATATACTATAATAAAATTTTTTTTCAAAAAGGTATATCATTACCTCGCTGTACAGATATATAATGAATACAATAAAGGGTTCACCATGATTATTGATCGAATATATCAAGGATTGCTTTGAATGGAATCATCTTCACTTCTTCATACGCTAGGAATGGATACTGTCCGTACGTACGGAAGGGTTCTGTCATTTTCATCCTTAGCTCTCCAAAGCTAATGAAACTTAAGTGCTTTCAATCGGTCAACTTAAATGAATCGTTTTATGGTTAGGAACACTACAATAAATTTCGGTTATTTCACTGACTTTACCTATGTATATTTCTGCAGATCTATGCAACCATTTCCGTCTATGGAAACTTCTGACTTCCATATCGCAGGAACCTAAAGTATACGGTCACCCCCAATCCTTCACAATACCGCATAGCTTACGGATAACAATCATAAACCTATATGTTTAGACTCAATATGATAAAAAAAAATAAAAATAAAAAAAAATTTAGGGTTCCGATTACACCGTCCGTTTTCGTGATCACTCTTTTGGGTACGCACACAAGAAAATACATTTTCTGATGTTATCGCAAGTTTAAACAAAGATCGAGAACATAAATGACACAGTATATAGTTGATCACAAAAGTTGGTTAGTTTTGAGTTTATTACGAATATTGGATAAATCTCCAACAGCCTAATAAAGTCTACCAAAATAAAGCTGGCGATTTGTCATTGAAAACTCTGATAGTTGTTTGCATCGAAAATTATTCCAGCTGTGATCATCAAGATCGAGTGATTTAACTACATGTTGATGCACCCTTTCTATCCCTAACCGTTTTCCAATATTTCCCAAATAACCCATTTTCTAATCCGATAAATATATTCTCCAAATCGATTTTCATAGAGAGTCACCTTACTAAAACACAAGCTTATGACTTGCAATCCAATTGATAATAAAATTTTAAACCCAAACATCCTGAATTACCTAAGATCTAAGTACGTGAACATCCTGGTGCATTATCTGAATCCTTATAGAAATCATAATATTTCCCTTTGAAATAAGCTATAAAAATGAATTTGATTATTAAATTTTCGCATTTTTGTTTGCCGTTTCTTTGCTAGCAAAATGAAATAGATTTTTTTCACAAATCTGAATGCCAGAACATTTTATTCTGAAGCTTTTCGTAATGCTAGCGACCGTATCAATTTTAGTAAGTTATAGCTGCAGGATAGGTTCAAGGTTTGGTTAATTTTGGATTATTAGACAACATCTGCCCTTTACAAATCATCAGGATTGTATCAGGCTGTTTTTATGCCCTGTATAAATTACCCCTTACCTTAAAAAATTGCCCACTTTCCTTTGGTAGACGGTTAGAGAACAAATAATGAATCTCAAAATCCAAAGAGGAATATTTATATTATATCCCGAAATAACAGACAAAATGATATGAATCCATACAAATAATTATAAGAGAATTAATAAACTTTTAATTCTGTTCATTAAGAAAGTATGTATTTTTGTACACGACCATGCATTAATAAAATTAACATATTAAATATATATAATTAGGAATATTTTTAAATCGCAACCAAAATTATATAAAAGAAAATTACAAAATACAAATATTATATTATTTATTTATTAGTTTGTTCTCCGGCCGATTGATTTAATTTATTCATTTAAAATTTTACAAATTTGTATGCCCTTTCCCTTTAATCGCACTCTGGGAATCTTAAGTTTGTGTATATATAGAAGGTGCGGCTATGCGAATACCCGGTTGCATTATTCATTGCGAAAAAACTTTAAAAGAAAATTTTACGATTCAACCATCCTGTTTGTTGGACCCTCTATTATATATTTATGTATATGACATTATTTTGTGGATATGCGTTTAAAAAATACTTTTATAAAAATAGTTTGTGCTATATCCAAATGAACATTACGCGGAGAGTTATCACATAAAATATTTTATTGAAGAAATTTTTGCAATTGAAATGATATATTTATTTAAACTTTTGTTTATTGTTTATTTTATGCAATGCATATGATTTATATGATGCATATGGTTTATAATAAAAATTTTATTATATATTATTATTGTTTTTTTTTAATTATATATTTTTTTTATTGAATGATATATCTATAGTTATTTTCAATGAATTATATATTTTAATGTTTATTTATAAAAAATATATATAAAAGGAAAGAACAAAAAATATTCAACGAAAATGTCAATATAAAATCAAAATTTCAATTCAATTAAAAAAAACGACTTCAAAAAAATATGCGGTATTGGTATAAAGGCTATGAACAGGACCGCTCCTTTAATTTTTCACGCCTTATACGCAGTCTAAAGGTTTGCGACCGATATAGATTTTATACTAGCCATTTACACATCATCCATAAGAGGGAGGCTCATAAGACGTTTTTTTGTTGAGGTATCCCCTGTTAGGAATAGTCTTCTGAAAATGTTTAAAACAAATTGGACACGTCAGGTTTTACTTTTGACGGAATCTATTCTAATGTTTTGAAAGAAGAATTTTGGAATCGGATTAATTATTCTAAAGCATTTCAGTGAATTAAAAACGGAACCCGCAGTCCTAGGTAAAAAAGTGCCATATTGAAAGAAGAGCCCCAATCAAGTTCAACGTTTCATGAAAGGATAGGTCCTGACTAATTTCTATTGTATAATATAGAAATAAAATACCCCGAAACGAATATTATTTATAAACGTATATATAAAATATGCAGGCAATTCCTATATAAATTTTCATATTTCTTCTATATTCTATATATGGTAGCTCTGTGTTTCTGTTATGATAAGAGAAATAAATGATAATAATTTATGTTTTTGACATATTATCAAAAAACATAAAATATATATGTATATTTATATATATAATAAACATTTAGATTTATACGCGACAACGTTCAAATGTAAATCATATATATAATATACAAAGATATTTATTCAAATGAATAATTTTATATATATATATGTCATTTGTGGATTATTGTATGTATAACAATATAAAAACAACCTAAATCAAATTAAAAAAAAAAACTGAATTTCTTTTATGAAAACATATTCAAAATACACAATACCCATATATAGAATATACATATTATTCACGCATTTATTTAATGATAAATGTTAACACATATTAAAATGAAATGTGGTTAATGATATAAATAATAAGGAGCATATATAATATACATATACATTTATATACATATATTCTTATATGATAATTTATAGATTAGTTAAATTTCTATATACCGTACCATTCATAAGTATATCTACTCCCCTATAATTAAAGGTTTAAAGTCCAAAATGGTCACCCATTCAAAATTTGTGGGATCACCAAAAAACCAGAATTTCGGAACGCCAGCCTAATAGTATTCCCGAATTACGTAAAATCATCCATGAAGAGCCATCCATGAGAATTGATCCGACTTATTGTAAGAGGTTAGTGGACAGCGTACCACACCGCTTAAGTATTTTAAAAGCTGGTAATGGCGGTCATTGCGTGCATTAAAATTGGGTAGATATACTTTTAACGATCACAAATTTTTCATTGAATAACATTTTAAGGTTTTTTTTTATTATTATATAAATAAATCTTATTTGTTAGTATTTCTTAAAAAATTTCCCTTTTATCTTTAAAAATGATTTTTAGGTATTCTATAACTGTGTATGAGATATTTAAGCATTTTTTTTTAATTTAAACGGGGTAGATATACTTATGAAGAGCACTGTGTATATGCTTTATATCCTCTTAGACATTATTTGCAAATTACCAAATATGGTGCGCGCATTATATATTTTAAAGAAATGTTTTATTCTTTGAACAAAAAAAAAACACCACAGCAGTTAAGCTTCCAAAATTACTAAAATATCTTTTGTACATATAGAGATTTAGTTTACTTTAAAAGGTAAAATATTAAATGTATATATAACAATTAGTTATAATTATATGCGATAACAGCTAGATTTTTAATGTTGATATAAAATGAATGGGTGTACCAATACAAGGATTAAATTAAAGATTATTTCATTTATAGAAAGTTTATTCTTGGAAAAGCCATTACATGATATAATATATGAGGATTAAATTGAAATTATATAGAAATGAATTCAGGATGTATACGATGGTGTGGAATTACATTACCATTTTTTTAACTATACAGAAATATCAGGTACACTGGGAGCATAGCCTATTTGGAAATTGTTGGAAAAGGTTAAAGGGAAGTGAGTGAAAGGAAGTAGAATGATTGAGGAAAGTGAATGGGTACGATATTTTGGTAAGCAAGGAGAGTGAGGATATTTATGATGGAATTTGTGGGTCCAATGATGGATAGAGATGTTGGAATGGATGAGATTGCTTAGATCTTGGGGCGAAATGAAGATTGCAAATTAATATCCAAGATGATGGTATTCAGAATGGGTGAGAAGGGACGAATGCTGGCGTCGGATTTACAGAGAAAAAGTAATTTATGTAATTAGGGGGTTAATGGAAAGTATGTGACATTTTGCCAGGGAGTGCCCAATAATGGGGGAGCCGCAATAAAATGGATAGGTATGGGCACGTTGACAAGGGAAGGAAAAATAAAGAAGTTTATTTTTTGGGATTTTGGAGAAGGAAAACGGGGAGGCGGTGAATTGGGAAAGTGTAGCAGGGTTTATGGTACATATGGAAAGATATAGAAATATTGTGCTGAAGGAATATAATGGATAGATGAGTAAGCTAGTTGTATGAGGGGTTAAATACTCAACAAGAGTAGGAGGAGGTGTTTATTGGTGAAGCAAGGAAGTGATAGGCGTATAACGGTTTAAAGTATTAGATGGGACCTGGGATAACGGTCGAAGGACCATGCTTCTAAGGGATTGGGAGCGATTAGATTTAACTTTTTAAATCCTTAGATATAAGTTGTATTGTAAGAGTATGAAATAATTGAAAATAAAAAAAAGGCCTTATAAAAAAAAAATTTAATAAAATTGGTACGTTCAATTAAAATCCCAGTATTTTTGGTTTTTAATATAATACGGTATATTTAATTTCAATCAAGATAGAATAAAATTATATTTAAGTTAACAAAAATTAATCACAGAAATATTATAATTTTTTATTTATATAAAACTGCCTCTACATTCGGGCTTATGAAAATTGAATTGTAACGATGCTTTTAAAATATCTTGAAAAATAAAAACATATTTTTTGAAAAATTTATTTATTAAAATTGATATATAATCTTTGCTTTGGGGTAACAACACACTTATATACTATATCTTCATCATATATATATATATAGTATATATATTAAGTTTACTAGGCCGCGGGTTCATTTAAAAAAAAAAAAATAAAATAAATGTTTTTCTATTCTATATGTAAATATCTATTTAAATTTTCGAATATATAAATAAATCGATATGATTAAATTAAAATAAAAAAAAAATACATATATGAATATTTGATATTCATATCCATATATACGCATAATAATATACGATATATAAAGCATATATACTTACTATATGTGTTCTGTTTGTATAATAGGGTTATTTATAAAATATTATATGTCACGTTTTTCTGTATGCATTTTCTATTCTATAAATATACACTTTGGATATATTATATTTAAATATATTTAAATACGTACAGAGAATATCATTCAATATACAAACATATATAAAGTGAATATCAAGAATATATACATATTATGTTAACAAATAATGTATTATTTATTTTTTTTTTTTGTAAATATAAGAATAGAAAACGAATTTAAAATCCATATTTAAATTTAACTATATTTATTTATTTATATATATTTCTCATACATATATATAAATGTTGTTATTTTTTTTTTATCGAAAAATACATTTTCGCTATATATATAAATATTAAATATATATACAATATGCAGAATATGTATAGAAATAAAATTAAATTATATTTAATCCTGTCACGGCCGAAATTGTTCCCAAGTAATTTTTAACGTCTTTAAAATAGTTTTTATATGTGGCACGGAGCGTGCAAAATGTTGATAGTAATGACAATTAATAAACGGATATTCTTTATCCGTGCAGGTATAGTAAATACAAAGTCTATACGACAAATTTTCGTTGGCTACTTTTCTAAAATATCCCGGAAAATGACCTTTCCTAAATTGTCTATTTTTGTAAATTACTCGCCAGTGTTTTTTTCTTCTTAATTTCTTAATTTCGTCTCTTAATTTGAAATTTTAAATCAATTTCTGATATATTTCATAAAAGAGAAAATTTTGAAACGCCCCATTGCATTGAAACGTCATCGAAAGATATTGTCGATTTTCCCCGGAAAAGTTTATGTACACATTTTAACCCTTTTTTGACGTACTGCATTAAAATGTTTGTACAATTTATTGGGAACAGTTTTAAAGTATCACAAATCTATTCAAATTTTCCGTGACATCGAATGGAATATTGGTTATATTTTATTTTGAATCAATGGTGCGATTTTCCCTTCTCTTCAAATTCTCTTCAAACGCAAAGTAAACTTCTTTTAATATGACAGAAAATTATACAGGAAAAAATATTCAGATGCAAATTAATTTTATTAATTTATTACATTTAAAATTGATTAAATGGTCAAAATTGATATGGCAAGTATGACAAGTACTTTCAATTTAATATTTTTCAAAAAATGTGTTGACAGTACTACAAAGCAATTGGGATTCGATTTTTTTTTGAATTGGTTTAATGAAATTATTCGGCGTGTTATTTTGCATCTCGTTGTCCATCTATTTCTTTATACATCTAAGCTAATAAAGGAGATATATTTCTGCGAAAATACAGCATAACTACTTCTGTATAAATAAAGTAGAAGAAATTTGTTTGGACAATTTGTCCTGAGAACAATATAAACATTAACTTATGGACCATACAACACAATATACAAACAAAATTTAAACCATTCAAGACATAAATGCCATTATTCAAAATAACACATTTGCTTCATCATTTAGGTTATTAATTGACATCACCGCTTTGGCTCGTTTGATTCCCAATTAAATCATTTGGTCAATCCATAATTCCTTTTCAATTATTGCCATTTTCACTTTAATTATTGACGGATTAATTTATTTATGAAACATTTCTCCAATTCAACCCCTTTCACGTGATGTTGTCGTCGTGATTTCGTACAAAAGTAAATCAACAAAAGGTAAAATTTTTCCAAAACAAAGCAAAAATTTTCAAATTATATACATACCAAAAAAAAAACAAAAGTATAAAATTCAATCCTGGACACCAATTTTGGATTATCCGTTCACAGTAAATTACTAGGGTGTGTATTTAACCGTTATTGCTATTTGATTATTAGGTGCGACTCTGTTGAGGGGTTAAACATCTATCTGCATGTATATCTCTACATAGAGTTTGGTATATTCGCATATGACAAATAGATCACGCTCTGAATAATTGGAATATTATATAATATATAAATAAATATAAATTTACATAAAATATATAAAAGGTATATATACCTTTATATCTGTATAGGTTTAATAAAAAAAAAATTTGTATAATAATAACCATTTTAGAATGTGTATATACTAATTTTTCTATATATAGATTAATAATGAAATGTATATATTTACAAAAGTTTATAAACATTCAAAATAAATTTGTACTAATTTTATATGGTTATTTTCTGTTGTAATTATTATATAGTCTATTTTGTAAAGTATATATTTATACGATTTGTAAAGATTAAGACAAGATAATCGTCATCCCAAGAATTTATATAAACCATATACATATATACATACAATATGATTATATCAACATAGAATAGATATATATAGTAAATGTACATGCATTAATATAACACTTAACTATACATTTATGTATATACATGTATATAAATGATATGATATTAAATAAATAGGTGTATGTAAAGGTCTTACTTATATATATTATTCAATGGGTGACAAACCCATGATCATACACAATATATCTCTTGTTATATGTACCATTTTATGTATGCAAATGGTTGTTTTAAACAAATCTAAACGGACTGAAAACGTGACAGGATTAGTGTTTTGAAACTTTATTGAAGCAAGTGTATATAGATAGATAGATATCCATGTATTATATAACATATATATATATATATATTTTATAGTTATGTATACAATATGCTTTTATCGACTTCCTTTATATATATACTATATATACATATAAGAATGTATATACATATTTGCAATTGTTGTGCGAATTTGATTGAAAATTTCTATATATTATAAGAAATTTCTATTTAATACAATAAATTTCTCAAATATATATGTTATACAATACATATATAATTTATATAGTGTGTTATGTATATATTTACAATACGATATATAAATCCTTTTTATATGTTATATCAAAAATGTATATAATAATGGCATATACAGTGTGTCGTATCGTAAATTACCCCAATTTAAATAGTGCAACACAAAGGGCCATCAATTCTCTTTCAAATGCACACCAAATTTCATGCAAATCGATTGTACAATCGATTTAATTAAATTAAAACGTTCACTATATTGTCAAAACGATATGATAATCTCGGATGGGTCCATTTATAAATAGTTAAATTAAGGGAAAAAATCTACCGTGACCGCGCACTAAATTTTTCGGAAAATTGCATTTTCCATATTCTGAATTTTTTTAATTACGGTCCTGGTTTTTCTTCAATTTCGATTTTTACAATCTTATTTGAAAATTCAATCAATTTGAGATATAAGATTCAATTTGAGATGTAAGATTCAGATTTTTATTTCTTTTAATTTAAATTGCGTTTATTTATACGAAACACCGGGTTTATTTATAGTCAATTATTTATTATATACGAATGAATTTGTTTATTATAAATTTATTATTATGTATATATATATACATAGATATATAGAAAAGATAATAATATATAAATCATAAAACCTAATGAATAATTATTGTAATATTTGTATACTATATTACTATCATACTATATAGATAAATTAAACCTTTTTCTGTTGTTGTTTTTTTTTTGGTTTTTCAATACCAAATATCACAGTGTTATGTGTATATAAAAATGAAATATATTATTTCGATACTAAATTATTATTTTAAATTTTTTATTAATTGTATCGATTTATATATGAACCAATTAGGGTTATCCGGAATCCTAAAAATAATTAAAAAACTTAATACAAACAACATTAAGAAGTGCTCTTTAACTATAAAACATCACAACACTAAATCGTAATTTTGGATTATTGAAATCATTATTTGTAGTTAATCTATTTATATTATACAAGCAACCAACTAAAATTTTACAAGTAATGAAAATTCATAAAATTACAAAGTTTTTTATAAGCCAATTAAAGTCGTTTGGGGTTTGGGAGCTAAATATAAGAAGTTCTTAATTTTTTAAATTCGAATTCGAACTCGTTGAAAATAATACAGATTAAGTTATTGTTTTTATATATTCACTTTCTTTTCCAAATTATCACGGTTAAAATTGGTGGATTTTCTTTCAACATATTGTAGAAATATAATCCAAAATTATGATGTAATGATATTTTATAATCAATCTCTGATTTACGGAAATTAAACCTTATAGAACATATACGCCATGTTATTTGAATGTGATATGGATAATTGAACTTTCATAAACATTTTGAAAAATTTCATTTATCACCGCTATATATCTATCTAATTATCCGCCTGCTTTAAAACAAAAGTTTCATTGGTTTACTATACCTCCATAAAATGATGTAAGTAAAATTTCTGAACATCTAACATTTGGGAATTGTATATATTAATGTTTTATTTACATTAAATATTAAATCGATTCAATTTCTTTGATTTCTTATAAAAAAAATTATAGAATTTACTTTATAAAACGAGAATTTGTGTTATTGATTTAATTTTCTTTTTTTCAGTTTACAATATATATATAGTATCAAAAATGGCCTAAACGAAAAAAAAAACAAAAAGAAAAAACCAAATGAACCCGATTTAGAAGCATGATCAATTCCAAACCAAATGATCCGTTGCCGTTGTTGATACTTGATATTATCTATCCTCATCAATCCCGACAACAGTTCCTTCACCTAATTCCTAGTTAAATTCCTTACACCGAAAATTTTTTATACCTAACATCCACTAAAATCGGACACTCAACTACCAAATACCATCCCGTTACTACCATATCACACAACGAACATATCCACTTTTTCTCGCAACCGCATACCTTTGCATTTAGCTCCATCACATTCACATCTCCCATCACTCCCATTATCATTATCCCTCTCATTAAACTCCAAACTTCCCTTTAAATTATTCTTGCATTCCCGTACCCCATTGGAATGCCAGATACAGCCAATCATTCTTCTCTGTTTCCGTCGCTCCTAATATATCAACTTCTTTACAGACTTTTTTCTACCTTTCTTACCCACCCACTTCCGGACTTAATCTTCAATGTTCGTCGATATCTTCCCACTACAAAATTCCATTTCATTTCATTTTCTGCTACCTGCTTCTTCCACTCACAATCAGTTATACATCCTAAATTCTCTTTCAACATTTCACTATAAAAGCTTTCACGCCAACCGTGCCTCTGATTAGTTTTTCCTTTAGTTACAATAAAATATGATAATTAAAATGTCGAAAAAATAGAAGAAAACAAATTAAAAGAGCTTTAACAAATATTAACTAAAAAAATTTCATTCCACCACTGCAGGTTTAAAACTTTTTAACAAATGTATAGAATCGGGAATTTATTTGAAGGCTATATATAAGATTTCAATTGATGGTGGGGGTTTTTCTCTGTTCAATCCTATAATGATATTGTTCTATAAGTTTTGACACAGTAATGTAATAATGACTGTACATAACTGTTGAAAACCTATCACGATTCACTTTTTAACATATATATAGATATGATTATTAAAATTTATTGGCTAGCCATTAATAATAATTCGATATATGTCCTAAATAATTTATATATAATATACCATCTGATTTGATTATTACGTGTATATTTTCATTCGAAGCCAAAACCTATATACATACCAGTACAATTTAATTTATAAATTGTAATTTTTCGTTTTATAATATATACCTACTATATGTGTATGGTATATAATAGAAAAATGTTTTTATTTTATTATACATATTTCCTACACTATATTTATTTACTTTTTTTTCTTCCTTTTTATCGAATTTTTATATATGTATAGTATATAAAAAAAAAGTTATATGTGTTCGTTTTAATAGAGTATAAAAATAATTTTTTATTTTATTATATTTTCTTTTTTCTTTATCAAAGAAAAGTCACGTATCAAAAAGCAAAAAAAAAAATGTATCTAGTATATAAAAATAAAATAAAATAAAAAAGGAAGAATATAAACTGTCACGAATTGGCAATCATTTAAGTTCTCATCTTGATGTATAATATGTTTTCTATATATATTTATATATATTTGGTTTTTTTTTAATTTTCCGAACGATGAAAATGAATAATAATCAAATCACAGGGAGCATTTGTATAGCTATGCGATGATGATGGAATATGCATTTTATAATTCTATATGTATTTTTATAATGTCAAATAAAAATTCAACATACATTCATTATATGATTATATATATACATAGTACAATATATTTTATTATTATATATGTATTATAAAAAAATATATAATACTATATATTTATATTGATCAATATACATATATGACATATGTCAATTATATAAACATATACAGATCCTTTAAACGAATATGAATGAATAAGAGTTTATTGTTAAAAAAAAAATTCAAATAATCAAAGTTTATGATTTATTACTATGTATTTTCCAATTTTTTTTTATCATTATACATTTAATGCACAACACTATTTTTCGTGTATATTTTCTTAAATGCTTTCTTAACGACTGTTGAAATACATACAATTTTATCCGTATAGGGTAGTGCTTTTAAAAAAAGTGCTGCATTGGTCATGCCATGGGGCACTTTCGGTCGTATGTTGTAATTGAATTATTAATTTAATATAACAAAATTTTATTCAATATAATAAATCCAATATAAAAAATAGTCAATTTCTGAATATTGCATTTCGCTTCACATCGCACATTTTTTAGCAGCAGATTTAGTCGATTCCGATGTATTACTAACCTCTAATAGTGTTTTTAAAAGCCTTTTAATCAAATGTTGACCGATTTGATTTGCTTTAATAATTTTGTACCATTTCAAAAAGACATTGGAAGATAAGCAACATTATTCTTATACTTGATTACTTGATTCGAGTACTTTCGTTCATGGCCGAAACTGTCCCACACTCACTGAACCGAATGTGCCCCATACACAATTTTTAATTTAAAATTAAAAATATTGAAACAACTGAAAATGCACCATGCAAGCTATTGTGGTGAAGACTTGGATGTATCAGTTTATAATAAATAAAACAGTATGTGATTTTATCAAAGAGACCTTGCCGACATTTTGTCAGTTTCTGTCACCAAAATAATTGACGAACAACCCCTAAAATCAACTGGGTTCTCGGCATTGAATGTAGCTGTCGTCTGGTAAAAGAATATTTACAATCAAACTGGTGTGGATCTCGAGATAATTCTCGGACATCCAAACAAACATACATACACACATCCATTCATCCGGACAGAACGACATCGTTTTTTTGCAAATTCGATATCTGGGACCTCTGAAACGCAGAGAAAACGCAATTCTAATGATACCGCACGAATAATTCAAGACTTTGGTCCTGCTAAAGTCGGACCGAAGTGATTTAATTAAATAATGATTCACTGATTTTATTAATTATATAATTATCAACAGTTTTCACAACCACCAAGAAAAAGTAATCTAAACTGACAAAGTAATTTCAAAACAAAAATGCATAAAAGTTATAGTAAATGTCTTTAAAATACAAAAACCCGTGCTTTGCTTTTATTGGTTTCCCTCCTAAGTTTTAATAGCTATTGTTTTTACACGTATACAACAGGTATTAATAGACATATATGAAATAGCATGCTATATGTTCGAATATATGTTCAAAGATGCATTGTCCGAAGGCGCCCCACGACCTGCACCATCCTGCCCCATTATTATATTTAGTTTATTTTTTGCAAAAAAACATTTTTTATAATTAATAAACGTTGAATTTAATCAATATTTTAATATACTTACCAATGCGTTTAATATACTTACTAATGTATATTTATAATATTGTCATATACAGATATTTATTATATTTGTTAATGTTAATATACTGTAATAGTTTTATACATTTACCTTTAGTATTTAATGCTATAGCAGTAAAATATTATGAAACGTTATATAGATTCTGATAGATAGGAAGAAGAATATTATAAATAAATCTATATTACAACAAAAAAAATAAAATGTTGTTAAAAGTTTAAAGCTTAAAGATAAATATGAATTTAAAAATAAAATCAATGTTCATATATAAATATAATATATAATATGTTTTTTTGCATGTATATTTATTATTATATTTATATCTATAGGTATATAGAGGTGCATGAGAGTTGTACGGTTTCATATATTACATTTTTCATATTTTTTATATTTCAAATATACAGCAGGTTTTCGAAAAGATGAACACCCTCGAAAACGTGAACAACAATTCTGATTATCATCACCAAACACCAAATAAATATAAAGAGTTCTTTCAATATTCATGCAATAGGTCTATGTCAGTTAACATTTAAAAAAACGCAATGATATACGCATACCTATTGGGTGATGGGGAAATTGCTTTTTTATTATAACAAATTATAAATGTTTGATGCTAAACGACTCGCTATTTGCCACTAATCGGTTAATGAACAAGAGGGCTGTTTCCATGTTACTTTTAGCTTTAATTTGCCACTTAGAAATTTCAGGTAACCGTTTACTAAAAATCCAAATTATCCCACACCCTGACCACTATTTACTACCGATTTATTCCGGGGCCAATGAAAGATAATGAAAATACCTTTATCTTGCGTCACAAATCAGATTTTTCCATTATAACTATTTTGTCTGTAGCACATACGCTTTCGATTGACGGAATCCTCAATGCCACATTCCACTAAACTATAAATTCACCAAATAATCGAATATTTAGATTACCATTAATCGAAAAAAGAAATTCAATATTTTGATTAGGATTACAAAGAATCTAAAAGTAATTCCATTTCTTTTCGGATTAAAATTAATAATCGCAAATAATCGCACATTAATAATCTAAAAATTAATTTAAAAAGTTAAGACAGGATCAGTGGTATATAATTGGATTACTTTGCGATTACGATATTAGATCACGATTGTTAGAAGTAATCCTAATCGTCCATAATTCGGTTTAAAATGTTTAAAATGAAGATAATATCCTTTTAAGTGTCCTTATTCCATTTTGGATTACCATGAAAAAAAGTCAGTTCATGGTAAAATGCAATCAGATTTAGATTTTGGATACTCAAAAGCCCATATCTATACTGAATTTCAGCCCGATTAGTGGTTAATATTTGTCGGAAAACATTGTTCCGTTGGCCGATGTCGAATCCGAATTCATGTTTAATTGGGAATTTTTAGCGCAAGACAGATGATACATGACCGCAGGCGCAATTATATGTTATAGCTTCTACATTGGACAACATTAAAATACATGGACCTTTTCTATTCATTTTAAATGAATACAGATTTAAAAAAGAAATATTAGTTTTTGAAATGTAGGTAATGATATTATTTATACCAACTTGGAGTCCCTTATAAAGTTAAGGGATATTCGATGTCTATAAAAAATTTAAGGCTAAAAGCTTAAGGATCAATTTAAATTATTGCCGACTCAATTAAGTTGTTTGAATTACTCTCATATCATTACGATGTTATTAAAATAGTGTATTGTTAAATTATACAAACAGAAGGACATGCGGAAATGTGAGTGCATATATGATGAGGACTAGGAAACTGAAAACGACACCAATGCACCAATTGCACCACCAATCCAATGTCGACCACAAAAGGGAAGTTTAAACGGCAACCGAATTTAATTTTTGATTTTGTTAATTACCTTTCATTAGAAATTAATTAAATTACAATATGAATAAACCAAGGTGTCAAAGTATCATAATGTAACACTCCAATTGAACAATAATAATATTATCTCTACAAAAGGAAAATGCTTGGGTTTTTGTTGCTCATGTTTGAGAGAATTCACTGTATACATTTTTATATAAAATATATATGAGTATCATTCATATACGCCAATGTACGAATATACGGACATTTATTCATCATACGACGTATAAATGTGATTTTCATATGTATAAAAGAAACATATTTTCTTTTCTTTATCATTTTTTTTTATAAATATATTTATGTACATACTTCGAATGTTAGAATTAAAGAAGATGAACTTAAATTGTACCCATATACCATATATATGTTATATTATATTTAAAATAAATTTATAGACTATATGTATATTATATTACAAATATACATATAATATTCATATACAATATAAAGTTTAACAATGGAAAATTGACTATATATCTATATCTCGGTTAGATATTTTATTGTATTTAAATATCTTTTGTCGTTTTGTTGCACGGTACTATATGCATATTATACGATATGTGTATAGTATATGCATATATATGGATGTAATAAAGAATCATATATAGAATATCATGGATATACTTATACATATATATTCAACAGTATTGATAAGCTCCTTAAATCCTTAAAAAGCTTAACAACAGTGTTTTTTTACATATAAGACTAATACTCAAAAAAAGGAATTCTGTACTAAAAACGATGCAGAATATATATATATTTATTAGTATGATAGTAGATAAAATGAGGTAAAAGTTGTGAGACAGGTAAAAGTCGATAAATATATATGCATATATAGAAATAGAGGAAATAAATTTATTATGTTTATTTTTAGGTATATAAATTTGCAGTACTCCATAAATATATAATAACAACAACGTATAATCTTTATATATATGTGACATTTGTGTGGATGGCAATTGAACAGACTGGTGGATTTTCATATTGTAAAATTGATCTGCGAACACAAATTAATTTTATATAAATTAAATTTTTCAACCCAAAAATAAAGTGGAAAACCTTCAGTATTTATGCATTTTTCCTATTTTTATTATATATTTATATAGTGGAGAAAGTATACAAAAATTACAAATAATTTATAAAAAGTGGAGATAATTCCATTGTAGTTTTATGTTGACATCGTGTAATAAATGTATGTAAATCATTCATTGAATCAATGTACATCAATCATTGAATCGAAACACAACACCTATTTAATCAATGTCCATCAATCTTTCATATAATTCATTAAACCAATAGGAAACATTGAGATTCGAATTAGTTCATAAAGTTAGAATAAGATTCAAATTTAATGAAAAGTTCATTGTTTATATATGCACTTTGGGATTGAGCCATATATAATTGGCAGTGGAGGGGCATGAGTAAATTTATCCTGATCGACGATAATATATTCTGAACGGTAAACATGCATAAAAATAAATTTATTATAATATAAAAAACAAACATTTTTTTTACCAAAAAATTTTCTGGAAAATTCGATTTTCGATATTTTGAATTTTTGAAATTATCTAGCCATAGATTTTCTTCTTATTCTTTCATTTACTTTATGTATCATTTGAAAATTCAATTAGTTTTTTCCGTCTTTTCATAGAAGAAAGTTTGAAAATCGATTCATTTTATATTAATAGATATGACAGATTTTTCAAAAATTTGAAATCTTATTCTATTTTACAGTATGTTTATGACAACCAAAAATGTAGTTTTTGCGACGACTTGGTGGTGCCGTCGAAAAAATACCAATTGCGGAAGTTCGCCAGTTCAAATCCGTCACCGGAAATTTTTTCAGTGCTTTTTCTGATTTGAATTCGTCAACTAGTAAGTCACCATTTAGTCATTATGGGATCGCATTAATGATTATCTTTGGTATATTGTGTCTGACGCATCCAAAGATTACCAAAGTCTACACGCCATTATAACATATACCATATAACAAATACTCATCATCATCATTATCATAATTGCAAAACCACTAAAAAACTATCATGACCGAAACGCCGAGTTTAAAATTCATATATAAAAACTCATCATCATGTTTAAAATTACATTAATAGTTAATATTAATTTCTAATTCCGGTAAAAGCCAAATGCCCTGGGCTGAACCAAAGTACGTATTAAAAATTAATGTTGGCATTTTACATAAAGTACTAGATGTTGGATAATGATAATAATAATAATAATAATGATTGGGATTGAACAGTAGGATTCTTGGAATGGGATGGGTAATATCACTCTAGGTTTTGTTTCTGATTAAAATTGTTTTGTCAACTTGTCAGGCTAAAGCGACAAAACCGACTGATAATTCACTCCATTAAAACATGGTTTTCTTACATCTCACTCTGAACAATCAGCGATGCGGCATATGCCGTCGCCGATATGGCATGGGATATGTTGAATTAAATATAAATTTCAATGTGCGTCATTAATAAGACCCTCAGCTAATATTAAATTGATCGCATTTGAAATCTATATATAATCTTGGAGGATCGACGCACTACATTTATATCATTAATATTATGATGTTGCCATCAGGGTTGATTAGCCCAAATTGGATATTGATTGATACGACTAATTATCAAGTACGAATAATTATCAACACTATGTAAAAGCCACAAATTGAGAAATTAACAACCGAAGTAAATAAACAATATTTTTAATGATCAATAAATAGGAAAATCAACACAAAATTAATATTCACTGAACAAATACTGGTCAGGATATAAAAAAAATCCGATGATTGGTTTTATTGTCCCACAACAAAGTTTCCTATATATAGTTGTTGGTATATCATAATTCATTGTTTTTTACGCGGGTCTTGCGGTAATTAATCGCATACGATCAACTTCATGGGAAAATAATAAGTAAGTCAATATGTGACATTCCTATACGAAAATTATAAAATAACAGAAAAAATCGGATCAGGACATTTTAATAGCAAATACGGGGGGCAAATTCACTTGCTTATATGCGAATTTGTTTATATATATGGAATATACACTCGAATTTACGTCGTTATATAGATTTTTTATATAGATATAAACAGTAAAAGAAAATTGTTATTGTTATTGTTTTAATATTTATGTATTGCTATTAAAATATAACAACTGTTGTTCAATTTATTTTTAATGGAAAATAAATTCTTTATCAAATCATCAATTTATATACAAATATATATTCCTATATGTGTTGTGCAGTATTTATATATACAATATTCGTTATCTTACATAATATATAAAGAAAAAAAAGAGATCTTTATTATATGGTAAAATCTATCTATGCGTATATATATGATATTATCAGAATAATACGTTCGTCGAAGGAAAAAGAATAATTTTTTACATGTATGTATATATATATAGATTTACGTATACCTAACCTATTGCATTTAAACATAAATTTCTATATATAACAATAACATACCTCTATATATAATCATTATGAAAGGAAAATGCCAGCTAGTATTATGGTCAATTGCTTGGAAAATCATGTGGGATCTAATTTTGACAGCTCTTCAGCCAGTGTATGTGTGTTTCTAGTACATTAGATTTCATTTTTCTTTATATTTTTCCATATATATACATATTTTCGACATATCTATACTATATACTATATAAAAACATATAAAATTTTGTGTTTATACGATCGATGGATGAGTCTGAAAAAAAACGTATACAAATGTTAAATGTATATATAGGTAAAAAAAATACATTTTTATCGCAGGAGTACACAAAAACAAAATTTAACATTTACTGAAATTATACAATAATATGCGATATATACATATAATATAAAAAATGTGAAATTCTTCATTTTTTTTTTAGATTTATTACTATACAACCTTTGATAAAATGATATTATAAGAAAATGACTTAACGGTTGATTTTTTCATCAAATTCAATATATTAATAGAATTAATAATAGACGATTCCAAAAGGTCTTCATATCCACATTGAAAAATTTTTCATTGGAGATTTTTATTCTACATAGATATATTTGTCTATTGAAGGAAAAATGTTCCGGAGGTCTTCTTAAAGGATTTTCTGCGTCATCAATAATTTGCTATTAATATTGAAGAAAATCTGGTTAGAAGGAAAATTTCTATCGCCAAAAAATTATCTATTCAAATAAACAAAAACATTCAAGAGTGACAAGAGAGAAGAACAAAAAACGAATAGCGAAATCTAAATCCGATAATCTTATTATATGCATTTTCAATCTTAAATCACATAATATGTAATATAAAAAAAAATCTATTATGCTATTATATAATATACAGATTGGACCTCTTCCAGATCCAGATCGACATTTATCAAAGGTGCTCCGGAATGTAGAAGGTATATTTAATAAACGTTATTTCAATTGTAATCCATCTAAAATAAAATCGTTCATTTCCCCATACAAGCGATCGATAAATGTTGACATACTACTCTTATTCCACCATTTAAGGACCTATTAATCTTGGGAGTGGCTTTGTCAAATACTTTTATATGGAACAATAATATAATTATGGCAGGTAAAAGGGCGACTAGTGCCATTGGGTTTTTAAGAAGAACCAAGGAATTACTTAATTCTGAAAACTTAGCACTGGTTTTTAAATTCTTAAATTTATGAACCGGTACATCCATTTTCAGTATCTATTAGTTTTTTCGAACCAACAAATTTGGAAATCCAATCTTATGAGAGCTAGTATCTTATGGCTATCAATCATTTAAATTAAACATTTCTTTCATTATCTAAGGTGTCATCCAACTAAGGTGCACCTTGGACAATTGTATGAAAACATATTATGGTTGTTATTATTTCTTACTTCTTTTCAGCTTAAGTTTTTTTTCTAACAAGTTTTAATAATGGATGTAAACGAAATACAACTCTGTGGTGTAAATGTTAAAAATGCCAACCTAAAATTCTAACGAAATTTTAGGGTCGTGGGTTCGAATCCTACTG
The DNA here is from genome assembly GCA_958336335.1 of Dilophus febrilis. Classification (NCBI taxonomy): domain Eukaryota; kingdom Metazoa; phylum Arthropoda; class Insecta; order Diptera; family Bibionidae; genus Dilophus; species Dilophus febrilis. The sequence continues at coordinate 34,067,044 of OY284471.1, forward strand.
AATGCATAAAATAGGTTTTGTGTTTTCGGTTATTTTTCGAATCTGAATTTTAACACAGAGTTGTATTTGCCGCTTGCGGTTGGTCGTACGGCTAATTACCAACACCGTAAAAGGCAGAAATTAAGAAACTAACAACAGTAGGCTGTTGTTGGACGCTAAAACCAGATTGTTGGTTGTATAGCGAAAAATTTATTTTTTTTTATTTAAACGAAATAATAATCAACTGAAATTGAGCAATATTTTAATTTTATTCAAGCCCTATACGCTTGACTTGATTTGTGATGCAACATGCCTGGCAGTCGTTGACTGCGAGCCTTCAGAATCAAGCGTTTCGGTCTCTGAAGCATCAGATGCCGTGCCTTGAATCGAACGGTAATGTATCGTTGTTTTACATGATGCGTTAAGATACGCATCATAATCTTCGGCTTTCTGTTTTGTTGGAATCCATTTACTGTTAGACTCGTAGTTGAGAAAAGTTCTTAGTGCATTGCTCCCCGTAGACCTTTCTGACATGGGTGTCACTATCAGCATAGACCCTCGGTTCATTGCAACCTAAGCTCTCGCATCACGTCAAGGTGACTTCCGAGCTAGAGAATTATAATATCATATATAACATTTGTATGACCTTTTAATGCTAACATTTTTATTTTTTTTATTTTATTTTTTTTTTAATATTGTCTCAAGCTCTATTTATATAACTAAATTTATAATACATAAATGTAAAGTGATTTAGAAATATAAACAATAACAGAAAAACAACCCGGTTTATGTAAAAGAAAATGTATTCGTTAAATTATATAAATAAAAAATAATTATGAGTATATAAAATTATATTCTATTTTATACACACAAATAAAAGGATATAATAATAAATGTTATCTCTCTGTCGCTATATACCATATCTATGTATGTATAAAAGTCTATTAATATTATTAAATTAATTTATTTTCCTTTTATGTGCATTTACATATATATGATTAACACAAACTTACCATTTTATATTACATTTTTATATATATAATGGTATTTTAGTCATCATATAGGACAAAAAAAAAGAAAAGAAAAAGGATCTTTTGAATTTTATTATTACATTTAATAAACATTGTTTTAATTGTATATATACGCAGTTGAGCGCGTTATAATTTTATTTTAGATTGTTTATTATTACAACATTATATTATTTGTATATAAAACAATATAAATTAATATATTCTCCAATTATTTGTGAAAATAATTTTTTGACCTTCCATCTTAAGATAAAAAATGATGATTATTTGGTTAAAATTGAAGTTATTTTTGGTATGGTGTTATTAAAACAAATTAAGAAATTTAAAACGTATATGGACAATTTAAATTATTTTGTTAAATATTCTAAAGATATATTATTACCATTTTGAATGATTTAAGATTTTTTCAATATAGGTGATTTATAGCAAAAAATAAATCAATAATCCCCAATCGAAATCGAAATGTATCGCATAATTTATATTGAATTGATAATATACGATGTAATCAAAGAAAATTGATAAGATCAGAATTGATAACAATTGATAAAATATCACTAAACACTAAAAGCAATAAAATAATCATTTTATACATTTGAAATCTATAGTATATAGTAACAACTGTATTAAAAAAAATAAATATATATAAAAAGTAACATGTCCTATATAAAGAGGACAAAGATTATTTAATTATCTTATATTTGGATATAAATTGATTATCTTTCTTTTATTTTTTTATTTTGACTCAAAATGCTTAATGTAAACAATAAAAAGAAAAATAATTTGAAGGGGACCAAATAAATATAAATGTATATATATTTGTAAATAAATAGATATGTAAGTTAAGAGTAAAAACATATATATATATATATCTATTTATTGAGAAATACCCTTGGAAATGTGTTCATATATAAATAACACGAGCAAATATTGAATTATATATTTACATAACAACAACATAAATATTTGTTTCTTCATGCGAATTATATTTTCATCCTTAACTTTTATCCCATATATATATATATATATATACATACATATTACATATATATTAATGTAATTGAAAACAAAAACAACAACCTAAAAAGTTATAATTAAATTTTTGTTTTATATATATATATTTTAAAGTATATAAACAAAAATTGTAAAATGTATAAATACAAAATATCTCTATATATGTATGTATATGGCATTGAAAACAAAATTTTGAAATAAAGAAATAATTTGCATAAAAACGTATAGTATATACAGGACTGATCCGTTCAAACATGCAAACGTTGTACATACTTGGGGAGCTTCTTTCAGTAGGCCGCTTTTTTAACCAAGGAGGGCGTGTTCATATTTTAATTCACCGATTTGAAAAATGCTTTAGGAAAGTTAATCCGATACGAAAATTATTCTTTATAATATATTAAACATTTAATTATAAATGCTATCCAGAAATATTAGGCCTAAACATCAACAAAAAAACGCATTATGAGCCAAGAAAAAGTAAAGGACCGGTCCTGAGTATATATATACATATATATTTATATATTTATCAGTATATGTTATTATAAAATGTTAAAATGTGAAAATTCAATACGCATTTATCAACGATCCAACGAAGGAAATTTGAATAATTAAAATTAAATAAAAATTTTTCAATATACAATTACACTTATTATTTTTAGATGTATCTATGTAATGTATTGTTTGTGTATAAGGAAACAGATTGAATTTAAATAGATAACTTAAATTATGATTATCGACCGTATTTGCCAAAGGCAATATATATTAATAAAAGCAGAAAAATTAAATTTGTATTTAAGAAAAATTTGCAAATTAAGTATATGTATATGTTTTTAAAAGGTTATCCAAATACATTATTATCCAATAAATTTTAGTAAATTTTGAGTTTTCAAATTCATATTCATATTCAAGATATTATTTTTGTTATATCTGCTAGAATTCATATTGAACGTTTTTCCTTTAAAAGAAAAATATGTTCAAGGAATTCGTTAATTTTAAAAACAAATTCTTCCGGAATTATTGTGATTATTCAAATTCATTCTAAAATCCATTTGCTTTTATTAAATTAGCTTTCCCGATAGAAAATCCATTAAGAACGCATGCTCAACATTTTTCTTCAGTAGAAATATGTTACTGATCATGGAAAATTCTTGATTCTGGATTTCTCCTTCACATTTTTTCAATAGAAATTTTCGATATTACCAGATAGCAGAAAATCCTGGACGAATCTCTGTTTAACATTTTTTCTTCATTAAACATTTCCCTGATTATAGAAAATCCGTTGAGAATCTCTGTTTAGCAATTTATATTCAATAACAATTTTCTTGATCTTAGATAATCGTTTAAGAATCTCAACGGAAAATATTTTCTTTATTAAACATTTTACTAATTATTCTTCGAAAATCTTTTAAGAAAATCTGCTCAATTTTTTTCTTCATTAGAAATGTTCCTGATGACCGAATATCCTTGGAGAAGCCCTCGTTAATCATAAGAACCTATGATTAACATTTTTGTGACATTAAAAATATTCCGAAGAATAGAAAATCCTCCAAGAATTTCTGTTAAACATTTTTTCTATAAATGTTTTTCTGATATTAGAAAATCCTTTAAGAATGCATGCCTAATATTTTTTTTTTTCAGCAGAAATGTTTCTGATATTAGAAAATCCTTTAATACTCTCACATGAACATTTTTTCTTCATAATAAATTTTCCTGATTATAGAATATTCTTTAAGAATCGCTTCAGCAGAAATGTTTCTGATAGTAGGATATCCTTAACTTCTTTCTTCATTAGAAATTTTCCTGATATTAGAATATGCGTTGTATGAATATCTGTTGAACATTTTTCTTCATTTGAAATCATCCTGATAATTGAAAATCCTTTAAGAAACCCTCCTTTACATTTTTCTTCATTAGACAAATACCTGATAGTGGAACATCCTTGGAGGACGCCTCCTTAATTTCTCTCTTCATTAGAAATTTTCCTACTATTATAAAATACCTCCGTAATCCCGGGTGAATTGAATTATTTCTTCTTTAAAAATATTTCTAATAAGTGATAATAGAAAATCCTTGAAGAATCCTTCCTTAACATTTTTTCTGTTAATATCCAACCCCTTTGAAGGATCTCTGTGTAAACATTTTTCCAATTATTCGTATAGAAAATCCTTTAAGAAAATCTGCCGAACCTTTTTGCTTCATTAAATATTTTCAACATTAAAAATTTTCCTGATAATAGAAAATCGCCTTCAAGAATCTTTACATTTCAGTTTTCTTCGATTGAAATACTTTTCTATAAGGATATACTTCATGTATATATATTTCCCCAACTAACAAAATTTTTTGAATCAGTGGATTGGAAAATATAAATGGAAATTATCTAGAAATTATATTGGATGTCCGTCCGTATATTTAAATTAACTATTTCGCATAAATAATATATAATGCGACACAATGATTATAAATAATAATTATATACATATATATATAAATATGCTTATTTATGATTCTATATATATATATATATATATATATATATTGTCGATATAATTCTTTTATCATTAAAATTGTGTCACGTAATCGAAAAATATTACACCAAATATCACATTTTTTATTTACATTTTCATAAAAAGCTCAAAGGTATACCTACCTACCTGACAGTGCTATATAATATATATAAATACATGATATAAATACACATTATAATATTAATATTTTATAAACCTCTATACCCATTGGTATTGCTTATGGCTTACTAAAATATATATATTTATCATAAATATTCTCCGCATATACATTTATACAATTTATACAGTACACAATATTTTTCGTTAATAAATAATATTAATAACTTTACACAAAGGATAAATATTTTGTATATTTTCAAACTTTTCAAAAATATTTTCAAAATTATTTCTATCTATATATGTATATATATAGTATTAGTATAGTATCTATAACATTGTGATATAAAACAGATTGTATATTTGGTGGTAATACAAAATACAATACAATTATATGTATTATATTTTATATGTACAATATATATAGCGAGGATATGAGAAATCAACATTTATTTTATAAAATATAAATGAAACCATTATATATTATAATATTGTTATATGCAATGGCAAAATATTTTGTTTATTTATTATTTAGTTATATATGTATAGAGACGTATTTTATTATTATAAAATATATATTTGTTTGTTTAATATATATATATTTCCTATTGCAATCACAATATTGTAAATATATATAGAACAAACACAATAATATATAAAGGCTATTTATAAATAAATAATGTATGTAATAGACGCGATAATTTATTAAATATACTGAATATTATATATAATACATTCAACATATATTATACATTGACTGTATATAGCTGAATTTTGTTGCTCCAAATATTGTTCTCTGGTTTTGATGTCCACTTCATGTTATTTATATATATATTTATAAATGAATTTTGAAAATACATTTCTATATAAAAAAAACAAGGTGTTTCAATATTAACCCCCCTATCTTTTGATATTATCTAACAAATTATTCAATTGAATTTCATAAAGAATTCATTTTTTAATTTAATCATTTAAAAATGTTCATTTTGATATTGGTTTTTTTATTATTACAGTACAGTAAAAGAGGAGCAAACGAAATGCGTATTAATAATCCGATTGATTAAATTTAAACAATCTGTAATTTTAGTATAAACGTATTTGTATATAGAAATACAAGTTGTATTTTGTATATATACAATTCAATTTATTATCAGATATAACTCTATTTGAAAATTTTGTGCATATACAACACTAAATATAGATATAGAAATACAATAATTTATAGTCGCTTTTATTTTGAAAAAAAATATTGGCCGAAATCATACAATGGGTATAGATTTAAAATATTATAAAATATAAGAATTTAACATTTAGATTATATATATATATATTACTATATTTATTGAATTATATCTATAATTCTATATATAGTTTTGAAATGCGATTATAATATAATATTTAATACCATAATATATGAATATATTTTTTGTTATATTATATGGCAAAAAGTTTTATTTTAAGAAAGAATAAAAAAACGCTGCCAGGCATTTGCATATGAAACCGGAAGCACGTATTTGTATAACCGTAGGGGCTGGGGAAAGATGAATTAAATTTCAATCATCAATCAACTCCTCGCGAAATTTTATTATAAAATGATTTGACACACATTAATATATTAAAATTCATTCCTAAGAACACCATTGAATTTGTATGCGATTCAGTCAGATCAGAAAACAATATACCTGGTATAAAAACTTTTCCGTTTTTCATCAAACCTCAAGATACAAAATTTCAATTGGATAGAAACAGAACGAGAGTACTGTAATAATTCTTTTTGAAAATATTGAAACATCTTCGAATTTAATCAACTATGAAAAAATAATTTTCGAAAAATTTCTGTCTGAGTTCTGAATAGTTTCTGAGAAAATATAGATGATAAAATTTGTTTTTCCATTTCTGTCGATATAGATTCCTAATTCGTGGCCAAAAGTGAAAAAAATCTTAACCTTTTATTTCACGAAAAAAAACGAAATTAATCTACATCACAAATTATTCTGTACGTGCGCTTAAATATACATATATAGTATATTTCGTATATTGACATTTGTATACATATATATAGAAATTGATTTATATATTTATTTATAATTCGGTAATTAATTATACTATATAAATAAAAATACTGACATCTAAATATTATCGATCAGATACATTCAATATCGTATATCATGCTTTGTATTATCAGTCCCAACCATATATTTTAAATCAACGAAAATATGGAGTTTTAATGGACATTTTCACCGAACGGCAAATTTTCAAAAGGGCGCTTTTTGTATAAAACATTAAATACTATTTATATTTATTTTTTATTGACCATGATTTGTCTGATAAAATATTGGATATATGAAAGTTATAGAAGGATATATGAAATAATTGAGAATTAAATATATTCAAAGTTTCATAAGGAATACCGCATAGACTTTGCGTAGGGATTTTTCAGTGTATTTTAAGAAATATTTTACCACATCAATTCCTATATGCGACGGCTATTTCTTGATTAAATTCGGGCGGTCAAACCCCTCCATTTACAGCATTACAGTTTGCTGTGACGGGTCGCGAAAAAATGTGTTCTACGACTGATCCAAACGAAATATTTGAACCGATTGATTCTGAATTGAATTTTTTCCAAGATTTTCAACGGTTTTTAGTATCATTTAAATAACGAAATAAAATTCTAATTTCTTAAAAAATCTTTTTTTCCATATTACTCGGTTTTTGCAATTCATTGAAAATTATCGTCTATCAGTACACAAAGCGTGAAAATAGTTCTTCAAATTATCCAAACAATAGGTTATTAAGAAAGGCACCTTTGTAAATAGTTTATTTATGGAAAAAATAATTTGAATATCATTATTAAATCATTATTAAAAGGATAACACTTCGTTTCCATTATCCTGTAAGTGAAAACATTCCCCAGTCTTTTATTAACAAATTTGTTTTAAGTACGAACAAAATCCGTGAAACTGCGAACCTGTTCCGCACTTTTACAGTATCACAAAGTTATTTGAATTCTCACTGACATCGAATGGAAAATCAGTTATATCTTTTTTCAAATGATTTCAAGAAAATAAAAATTGAATAAGTAACCTCACGCTTCCATCCAATCGTCTTTTTAAAATCTTAAAAACTCTGTTAACCTTTTACCTCGGGTATTTATATTATGATGTTGATTTATATTTATTGCAATTATCTATAATGAATTGCTAAAAACCGCAGTGATATTTAAATCATATATGAAAATGAAAACTAGAATTACTTTTAAGTAAATGATCGCAAAATATAATTAGAAATGAATTTACGATCTGTAAACCAAAAAAAAAAACCTTTTAAGATAGCCTTAAATATATATATACTAATATTAAATATATTAATTATACGAAACAAATATACAATATTAAAATATACAAAAAAGTAACCCTTTTTCGCCACAAATCGTGAACGAAATTAATTGTAAATTTTTCTTTTATTATACTTTTCTTTTTTTTTTGCTCGTTTGTTAACTGTTTTTGTTTTTATTTTTTTTTTAAGGGAAATAGATTACCGCACATTGAATGGAGATTTAGACAATTCTTCTGTTTATATATACAGATATTTATATAGATAAATGTATAATACCACCACATTTCCATAATTAGTCTTGCAATATATTGTATTGAATATATATACAATGGAAAATGGAATGTTTTCATTACATATACAAAAATTTAAATCAATTTTGCTGTCTCTACTATGTATGTTATATATACAATTTATACTATAAATACTATACATTTCTTGTACAATTCTATTTTAGAAATAGTATATGTATGTATATATAATTTGTTCAGTACATTTTATGTTGTGCATATACCTTACAGCATCATATTGTAACAATGTATGCTCCATATAAGAGTTGTTATAACAAAGATTATTTATATATATATATATGTATAATTGTATACTTATATGACTATCATAGGCGTAGCTTGGTTTTGTTCACTCTGTTCAGTGAACCACCTGCTAAAAATATTGATAAATAATTAAGAACATATACAGATTTCAATATTTTTCTTAATTTTTTTGATGAATAAAATAATATTAAGTGTCCCAAAAAATTTGCAGCGCTGATTATTTATATCAGTAAAAAATATAAGAGATAATATTCTTTAGGTTCATTTTAAATAATGAACACAATGGTATATATATCATATATATAAAGAAACGTCGCATAAAAGAAAAACAAAAACGAAAAAATACATACACCTTTAATCTATATATACTCTTTCTATAAATAGTGTTCACAATTTTAAATGAACCAAAAAATATTGTTGTTATACATAGTTGTTTAATTGTATATGGCAAATACATTTATATTTTCCGAAAATGCGAGGTATACGAATATACAAATAATACAAATACCATTTTAATTTTGGTTCACTATAAATTTTGAACAATAATACAAATGCTTTTTTCTTATATATGCTGTATGGTTGTTTGTATGCTGTATTTTTTATCATTCAAATCTCGCATACTCATATACTGCCTGCTGCGGTGTATATAATCATAGAAAATATATAAATATTTTTTTTTTGTGTTTTTTTTTTATTTTTCTCATTTCTATATATGGCATATTGGCATATATATGAATAAAAAATAGATATTATTTACTATATAATGTTCACTTATAGAAATGAACCTTTCATATAAAATTATATGCGAGCTTTTTTCATTCTTTCGTAAATGCTTGTTATGCGTACTTCATTATTTTTCCAAACATTTCATTTTTCTAATTAAAATTTCTAGTTTTTTTTTTTTTTTTTTTTGTTCTTTACCAGTTTTTAAAGTGAACAAGTACCCTTGGAGGTCCAGATCCGCCACTGATGACTATAGATATATATATATATATATATATATATATAAAGTGTATAGAAATACTGAATAGAAACATAAAAGAATTCTAATATTAGCTTTTCCTTTGCTATATGTATATATATATATTTATAGAATAGTATAATAGATATTACTGCGTATATATAAGATATGTATCATATATTGCATATATGCAGGGTGAATTTTTTAACGTGATACAATGGAAAATCTCGGAAACTATGTGTTTTTAAGAAAAATGTTTCAGACGAAAGCTGTTAGCGGGAGACATATGATGATGATTAGTTTTGAACTTGACTGAAGATCACATATGAAATAGGACGTACAACATCCTTTTTTTTTCATAGCAACTCCTATTTTGTCCAACGGATTCGTATTCTAAATCACAAAATAAAACCATTTTGGATTAGAACATTCAAAATATTATTCGTCAACTGTGTCATACATATCACAATAATTAAAGTTTTCTTATGCAAAAATCAATATTTTGATTTTTTCCCTTAAAACCGGGAGGTGGTGCTCTTGAGGTGTTGGGACACCCACCTTAATCACAAACCATGTTTCCATAGAGATTTAGCGAATTTTCGTCCATTTTGCATCTGATGGAAAAACTCCCATTTGTAGAATGTCATATCCATTAAGCATATAAGGATTAGTGTGCGGAGGAAGGGATTAATCCCAAAATGTGCCCAAATTAAATACAATGTGGTCTTCTAACATCATTTTAGTTATAACTCCACTGGTTTCGAAGATATTAGATGGATAGACTTACGTGGGACACACTGTATATATATATATATATAATATATATATATAAATTAAAAGTAAAATATAAATATAACAAGGGTATTTCATCTTTAAATTTTGTGGTACCATTGGTTAGATAAATATATCTATATAGTATGTATGTATATATAGAATATTGTATATATATTTTTAGAATATTAAATATATGAATTTAAGGTTTTATAAATATTTTTTTAATATGAATTTTAGGATTATTTAAAATTATTATATATAAAGGATACGGATAAGCAAATGAAAACAATTAACCATATACAGATTGAAACCATATTTTAATTACATCCTGTTTTATTTTCTAATTTTTCTTTTTTATTTAAGATTTATTTTTCAATTTGAAATTGATTATATATGGATAGATATTTTTAGATATTGAAAAAAATATTGTAAACCACCGAGAAGATTGTTGCATATTCGAATTATTTATAAAATTTCAAAATATGAATGCCGGTATGAAGAACGAACGAACGAAGGAGTGATGGAGCGCTATGAATAGTATCCTGAATGTCCAAAATTTATTTTGGATAGATGAGTGATCTATAGGTTTTAGGATTGAAAATTGTAATGATTCTAAAAATCATCTTAATCGAATCCGTCTAAATCCATTATTTTTTGGAAATTTTTTTAAAAATTATTAAATTTAAAAGTACATTGATTATTATGAAAAAATATTTGGGCATATATACCAAATTTTGAACCACTCTACAAATTTATCATTTAATTCTACTTATAGTAATCCCTTCCTATAGCCTAGTGCTCACTTGTTTTTATGCATACCACCACCATTTGACCCCATTACATATATATATATATATATATAATAAATTAAAATTATTAACACGTACTTGTTAGACATATTGGTTCAATCTAAAAAATTTAAAAAGATAACAAAAAAATATAAGTTATAAATAATATATGTATGTATATATAAATTGAAATTTTCCGTATGTATAGATACGGATATAATGAAATGTTAACTTTATTCTTTTTCGACATCTTTTGATCAAATAGCGTTGATAATTTTTTTTATTTTTTGAGATTTTTTTCACATAATTTGCATCAGATTATGAATATACAAAATATAATATAAAATAAAAGAAAAATTGTCAGTCATTAGCACGTTTTCAATTTAGTTTTTTTTTTCCTCATTTTTGTAAAATCATTATGGAAAAAATTTACTATATAACATAATAAATTATATAAAAGAAAAATCTCTAAACATAAACAAAATGGATATTGTTTATGAAATTCAAAACAAATTCATGTGATATAAAATTCAAAGTAAATTTTTATATATGTATTTATATATACCGGGTGTCCTATATAATAAATGCCAGGCCATTTTCTTCAATACAAGGCATTTTAGGAAAAAGAAGTCTTAGATTAATTTTCATAAAGCGTAATGGGACGGCCCGGTGTTATGGCGATTATTGTGAAACTGGAAGTTCTGTGGTTATGGAGTTAAAGACGAAATTAACATTTTTTTTGAATAGGACGGCCTATTTTGGAATACATTTACAGGATTAAGGAGCGAAAAGTAAACAGTTTTTGTTTCTGAATATAAATTTTTTGGTGAAAAACAATTTTTTCATTTGTATTTTAATATTAAATATCCCCCAACGTATTTTAAGTCATATCTCGAAAATGCTGAGGTTTCCGAAAAAATAATCATAATTAATTTCTGTTTGTTTTCGTATATGTTATATCATAATAAAAAAGGAAAAGTATCAACTTCCTATTAAAAAAAAATTGTATTTTATGCAATATTTCGAGTATCTTTATGTTTCAAGGGCATGCTTCATTCAAGGACATTAAAATATAGTTCCCTCCTTCGTCCTCAGTTTGCCACCCAGGTCTCCCCGATTGCTCATCGAATATAGTGTCCCTCGTTATCTCAAGTATCTCCTTGAAGGGTTTCTTTTGTTAGACTAAACCTGTATATACAGAAAGGAAAGTTTAATATATATGTAGATACAGATAGATAGTATATAAATATATATGAATGACATTCCGACCTATGTCATTTATTGAAATATACCCTTCATTTAAAAAATAAATAATTTAATATTTATATATTTATATATAGGTAATATTCCAAGAATTTTCCATTAAATACATTCTTTATATATGTTTCATTATAATATTTATTTTTTTTATTTGAATATTATATTATTTAAATTGAATATAATTTCGAATGAATTTGATTTTTTTTTTTCATTAGAATTTCATTTGAAATTCTTCAAAATATATTAATTTAAGCTATTTGTTGATAAGAATTTATTTATTTCATTATTATTTTATTTTTTTTTTAAATATTTATCCATTAAATATATAAAAATATATTTTATTATATATTTAAATTATATAAAATTGTGTATTTTTGTTATATATATTTGCATATAATATTGTAATGTAACATTCTAGATTTTTGTATAATTCGCGGAAGAAGAGAGAATTCATAGAATAGAAAATATTTTATGGTGTAAAAAAAATTGAACATTTTCGGTTGAAATTAAGGACTATGTATAATTCGGTTGGTTTTTCGGCCTATTCAATTTGTCTCAATTTTCCCTAATTTAAGATCCTTTGAAATCGTTTAAAATTATACACATTAATCATATGTAAATTCAAATGTGCTCGATTATACAGTGTCAAATGTGATGATTGGAAAAGTGAATGAAATCACATGGACATTTAAATGGTGTGAATTTTTTTTTTTTTTTTTTGCTTTGCATCGAATTGTGACTGGTGATGAAAAGTGGATCCATTACGATAATCCAATCCATCGACACCAAAACGCAATATTCATGGTTCTAAGGTTATGTTGTGTATCTGATGGGTCAGTTTGGGTGTAGTGTACTATGAATTGCTTAAACCGGGACAATCCATCATCGCTTAGCGTTACCGAAGACAATTAATCCAATTGAAGCCAGCGTTGCATCAAAAAATCAGTCAAATATATAATAAAAAAATCAAAAAGGACCAGAATATGCCAAAAGACATGACCGTGTGATTCTGCAGCATGATAATGCTATGCAACATACGTTGAAAGACCGGTCAAAGAAACGTTAGAAGCATTTGGATGGAAAGTCCTACCCCAACCGCCATATTCACCAGACATTACTACATCAGACTACCATTTGTTGCGATCGGTGCATTTGTTGCGATCAGCCCTGTACAGCGGTTCAATTCATACCAAGATATGAAAAATTGTCTGGTGTCATGGATTGCTTCAAAACCTAAGAAGTTCTTCTATCAGCGAGTTCATAATTTGACACGAAGTTGTAGCTTCAGAGGACTTTGAATAAAATATAATGTACCGTTATACTTTCAAATAAATTTGTTTTTCTTACCAAAATATCCTTTAAACTTATTGTTAGTTATAGACCCAATATATAATAAATAATATATTAAACAATGATGAAAAAAAATGTTATTCTAAAATAAATATAAACAAATACAATTCATAAGTATAAAAGCATCATTTATTTATATAGAGGCAAATCCATTATTGTAAATGATTTAAGTACAAGATCAGATATATATATATATGATATATATATAAATATGTAAACTAAAAAACACACTGCACTAAAGTGTGATAACATGTATACATTTTGATAACACCTTCGCACATCGAGATGTTTGCCTCTGATGTGTGTTTTCTGTTTACAAATATATATATATATATTTATTTATCTATTATTGCATATATGTATTATGGTATTATGAAAATATATTATATTATATATATAATGTAATGTAATGTAATGTAATGTAATGTAATATACATATTCTATTTATGCTTTTGAAGTTTGAACAATTTACAAATAAATGTTATATCCATATATTATATAGATATATTCATATACTTATATGTATATTTTATTATCCCATATATACCATATGCAATTTAATATATTTGAATGATATATGGATATAAATGCATATGTTATATAAAATATATACTCTATATATATATATATATATATTACAGTAGACTCTTGGTTTTTGCAACTAGTTCTTAGTCAGTTCGTTGCCACAATCGAAAAGTTGCCACCACTGAACTACACAATATAATTGAGAAAAGTGAAATAATATAATATAATATAATATAATATAATTGAGAAAAGTGAAACTAATGTAATTAAAATGATTCTTAAAAATATCTGTAATATTCGTTGGCTTAGTTGATGTTCTATTGACGAAGTCTCTATTATAGCATCATTGCATTTTCTCTCATATAGTATAATGAAGTAGCTTTTTGTAGTTTCAATAAGTATAGCTAATTTTGTTCAGCATATTTTAGCAGTCATGTAGATGCATTTATCATATAACAAAACTGGGTGGAATTTTTTCAATTTCTGGTACATCTAATACATTGCAATCGTTAAAACTATATATTAGCACTCGCTAAGGTGAAAGATATCGATTTTACAACAACAAAGTAGACAATTAAAAAACAAAAACAAATCGGATTTCGAAGAAGGTTAGTACGACTTATAACACAATAAATTACAAATGCAAAAAAGCTTAAGAAAAAAACTCAAACGATAATTTTTGTAGACTGCAATTAAGTAAATACGAAGCCCATCGCCTTTAGCCCTAAAGTCATCTGGATAACATTTATAATTAAATGTTTAATATATTATAACAAAATATTTAAAAGAAATTGGACACGTCGGGTTTTATTTGTGGCGAAATCTATTCTAATGGTTTGAATGAGAAATTTTGGAATCGGATTAATTATTCTAAAGCATTTTTCAAGTCAGTGAATTAAAAAAATAATACGTTGTCCTATAGTTAAAAAAAAGTGCCATGTCGAAAGAAGCGCCCTATGCCAGTGCAAGGTTTGATTGTATATGAAAGGACGGGTTCTGACTCTAAAATAACAACTTTCCGTTGCCACTATCAATTCTCCGTATTAAAAATTTAGTGTGGCCATTACTGGATAATTGACACTATCAAGTGTTGCCAAAACCGAGAGTCTACTGTATATATATATAAAATATACAGACGGCGAAATAGAACCAAAATGATTGAGTACAGTAAATTTATTATATAAATCCATTTGCATATCTAAAATTAGTTTATCGCATAGACGCAATTATAATGTAAATTTGTAATCAGAATATGTTTATGTATGTATGTTTTATATATACAAAATAATATATACACTGATAAATGCGGACGACGATCGCCGCAATTGTATAATATGAATTGAAATGTTTTTCAGAAATTATATAAAATTATACAATGATATGCTGCGGTTAATTCTATAACAAAAATCAATGTTTTTTTTCAACACTATAAATATAACCAAACCATAGAATAATATAAAATAATAATTATATATAGATAATATGAAAATTCAAATAGAATCAAATGGTTATTCAACATTATAGGTATACATACAAACGAATTAGCTTATATAAAGTTTTGTAAATTGGATTTGATTATAAATTATTGGGTTGTTAAGTCAAAAAATCGTCAAGATCGTCAAGATGCCATTGACAATTCAACTAATAAAATAATCAAAGAATTAATTTATAAATTTCTTGAACACCCAACTCTTTGGCTCTTTCACATTATTATCAATGCTAAAATTTGAAAAAAAAAATCCATTCAAAAGCCGTCGATTCTATTATATATTTTGAAGACGTTTTACGATCTTTCAATTTAATTATTTAATGGTGAGGTATTCTAAATTATTGGAAACTCATTTCAATAACTATGCAACGGATATATAGCAATTTAAATAAATCTTCACCGGATGTTGGCTGTGAATAGGTAAGGTTGGAGAAGGCAGTTGATTGACGCCAAAACCAATTGTATTTTGTAATAGATAAATAGGGGGTTCCATTTAACCAAGGTATATTTTACTTCATATCTGCTATATCTCCTCATATAACCATCGTATGTATCCCTACCTACTGAAATTTTTTTACTGAAACTATTGAGCATCGAAATTGTTGCTCAACATTTCAAATCGTTAATAAGTGTTGTATTAGATTTGATACGTTAGGTCGCAGTTCCGCATTAATGTGTATGAATCTGCATATTCGATAAAACTTATGACGGAATATCAGGAGAGATTGTTGATGTGTTGTGTAGATGATGTTGATGTTGTATTTTTTGCCATTCCCTCGCCGTTATTATTTGATAGGTTTTGTCGGATTTTTCCTCCTATTATATTGCAATCGCGTACATTTGGTATCATGGTGGTATCTTTTGTAGTGTAAATCAATATAGTGTATAGCCGCGAGTATTGAAATTTCATCAAGTTTTTTCCAACACTGCCAAGGTAGAAATATCTGGAGTGGTTCTAAACGCGAAGGAAGGCAAATATGTTAATAAATATTAAATATAGACATTTTTAGAAAATCAAAAACTCCAGGAGGGCAAAAATCAAAATATATAAAAAGATAATTAATGAGAAATTGTTTCCAAATCATTTACAAAACCGCTTAAAATACCTTTTTTGTTTTGTACATATACAAGTTCAATTTATTGTATCAATTTATTATTATTATATAATACAATATAATGAATTAAATTTCCAATTTAATTTATTTTTAAATTATTTACCTCAATATATAGTTTACCTTTTACACCTAAACGAATTTGATATATGTATACGTAATACGTGTTTATGAAAACAATTTTAATATAATTTATTTCCCACATAAATATGGAATTAAATGGTTTAATAGACATCATAATATCCATTAAATTTTTATGATAAATCGATAAATTTTGGTTTTTTTTACATTGTATATATATAAATAAAATAAAATAAAATAAAAATTATTATATATCATATGAATACTTATACAGTAGACTCGTGATATAAGGAACCATTGATTGCAGGTGGGTCCATATATATTACCGAGGTTTCCTTATATGGAGGGTTCCGTAAAAAATGTTAAAATAGCTTTATAGCTAGAGATATCTGTCAAAAGTCGGAAAAGAGGTTAAAGTCAAATGATATATATTCAATTAAGAATAAATTATGGATATATTATGAGTATAAAATGCACATACACAGCCAATAAAAAAAAACAAAACATATGTGTGAAGCGTGTGATTGTAAGAGATGTGACATAACATAATTTAACTGTTAAATAATTTCGAATACCAACAGGTGAATAAAACACATCAATCGTTTCTTATATTGAGGTTGTGATTATTTAGCGTTCCGGTTTGTTTAAAGGCTTTAATAGAAAAATACGGTTTGTTTAAAGGCTTTAATACAAAATTTGGAATCGTTCCCTATTTCGAGGTTTCCTTATTCAAGGGTTCCTTATATCGCGGCGAGCCCACTGTATACATATATAGATGTTTTTATTTTTAAAATTAATTATGATAACATTTTTTTTCATATATCCATTAAAATTATTGATATTACAGCATAAATAAATCGAATATATTTAATGCTTGTACAATATTCATTACATTTATTATTATATATAGATAGAGTTTTAAAAAAGTATTTTTTTATTTTATGAAATGCGAAAAATCATATATTTTTTTATTTATCATTATATAAATATATACTTGACATATAAAATGTAAAGTAATATTCATTTTTGTATTTCAATAAATATACAAATTTTATGTATAATAAGGATATTATTGTTTTGATTTTTCTAGTATACAGTGTGTGTCCCAGTACCACCCTAGGACAATGTCGAATAGGACATGTACTCCTGGGACTATTTCCGACAAATATTTCCGTTTCGGAAAGGGCATCTAACTTCCATCCCTACCGAGTTTCAGGTTGTTCAAAATATGGTGTTCATTCCGTTTCACTTATTAACTTATAATTTCGAAACCGGTTGAGTTAGAATAAAAAATCGATAGGTAAATGAATTACCTCTAATTTTCCTCGGAATACAATTTTGCCTAACTAACTGTAAATTGTGAGTTATTGATGCTCAAAGTGAAAAAATATCATAATTTCCCGTCAACTTTTTCAGAAAAATTTAGGTTCTTGAAACTTCTGGTGCTATTCGGCTTTGTAGGGTGGTATTCGGACACACTGTCTATGTATGTGTATACAGTCGAATATTATTATATATGCAACGAATGACCCACATTTTTATCAATTTTATTTAGAAGTGCATCATCAAAATTTGTAAAAATATATATATATATATATTATATACAGATACTTATATACACTTACAATTATAATATATATAATTTTCAATTACTATAATTGCACATTGCAGTTAAATTGACCCAATTTTATATTTGTAATCTGTATAAATAACCTATATAATATATGGTATATATTGAAAAATAAATATACATCAGGAACAAATAAAACATAAAAGAATTTTGTTTTTAATTTTTAATAAAATAATTTCTTTTCATACTCAAATATTAAAAATAAAATCAATGCACAGGCAAACACCTGAAATATGAAGCAGGTGTTTGTGGGCAGGATTGGTCAGGGTTAAATTTGACACCAATCAACTGATTCCTCATCAAATTTTAAATAAAACATATGCAGGATTAGTAAAATAAAAGCAGCAAAAGTTTTTGTGTGAAAACGACGCATTTTGGAAAAAAAACTGTAGTGACGAAAGTTGTAAAGGACTGAGGGCGAACTATTTTAAGGATCTTAGATGACCTTGAAACATAAAGGTACTTAAGATATTACGCAAAATTAACTTTTTTTTTAAATGAAACCTCCCTATTTATCGATACGGATTCTTATTCTGGATCAAAAAATAAGATCATTTTGTATCAAAACATTTTTTTATTTATTTGACCCTTAAATATTATATACGAGTTTATTGCAGATTATTGAAAATGAAATTGAAAAAATTTGTGTATCGGGCAATTTCTTTCTACACAGGAGCTCTCATATACAAAACCAAGGGGATGGTTAGAGATTTCTCGTTCTGTTTCGAACCAATTTATTTTTTTTTTTAGTTTCGCTTACAACCGATGATTGGTTTTAGTGTCCGGGCAAATCCTCATTCTATTGTTGGTTTAATAACTCGTTGCTTTTATGTCGTTCCGTCGTTTCGTTCCGTTGCGGGTTATATCTTCTCTTACTCTTTAATTACCAAAAATAATGAAATATTATAGTTAAATGGCATATTTATTAAATATTGAATGAATTTGATAATTGCATAAGTCAATGATTTTTATTTCATATCGTCTTTTAAGCATAAAATTACATCATGTATTGTTCTATATATAAACGAGTATATGTTTATAAAATACACTCCTTCGATATAAATGATGATATTATATATATATATATTATTTATAATCTATAAATTGTTACATATATATAAATAATAAATTTGATATATAAATAAAATGTCAAAAGCAAATTTTCTTCAAATTAATCATTTATCACGTCATGATACTTTGTATACATATAAAACTATTTTGTTGGTTTTCCTTTCCTTCGAATAACACATATTTAAATGCATAATAAATGATACAACTCTATAGACGTATTAAACGAAATACGAAATACTATACAAGTCTGTATTAAATGTTTACTATACGTTTAAATACATTTGGAATTGGAAGCTCGGAAATGCGGAGCCCTACAATTATTGCGAAATTCAATTTATAGCAATATTTCTTCGGATACTTACTTCCGGTTTTCACAATTGCACCTAACGATCTTTCTGGGATTATCAAATCAAATAGAATGTGAAATTTAAAAGAAAATTAAATAAAACTTTGATGTATATCAATGGTAATACTATTTCGAAGTGGCATAGTACGGGGTTTGTCTGTTTTTCATGATGTACACAAAAAGCATAAAATATATATAGAAATTATTACTTTTTTTCTTATATATATGTTCTTTAAATTATGTATATATAATATATATAGTTCAATATCATATCATATATATTGGTTAAATTATATATTGATGATATATTATTATGTGACAAAATTTTATTTTATTATTTGTTATTTTTATAAATATACACACAATAATATATAAATAAAAAAAAAATAATAAATCTATATATCATAAACATAACATCATCATATGATGATAATAATAAAAGTAATATGCAATAATGGATAAAGAAAATTTATATCTATATAAAGGAAAATATGTACCAAAAAAACATATATTTCATCTTTTTCTATTTCATAAACATAACATAACATACATATATATTATGTTAAGATAAATATAGAATAAAGTGTATATAGTATATAAAATATGTAAACAAAAGGACGTGATGTCAATAAATTGACTTCCTGGGTGAGTTGTTGTTGTTTTGTGTGGGTGTGCATGTATAAAATAACACTTTAATTTTTGTTTTGAAATCGAATACTATATATAAAATGATAAAATGCTTTATAAAAAGGAATTTCATGTTGAGGTATGATCAATTATTGCATTAATTTTTTGTTGACTGCTATTATAAAGCAAACATTTTTGTGATAATTATTTGGTGTGTTTGGTGAAATTTTACAAATGCAAAAATAAAATAGACCAATCGATCGAAAACATTTATTTCACAATATTAATGGTGTGTCGTGTTTAATCGGCCTTCGGTGAGGTTGTTTTTCTCACCGATTTTTATATTATCCTAAATAATTTATTGTCGATAATGCGTTCGCAGCATAGAGTATCAGTAGCACGATGAACTTCGAAATCTGAATTTTTTTCAAACCATTTTAGCTGTCCTTTTCTAAAAGACATGGAAAAAAAATCAAAAACATGACTTATAAATCTCAGGAAATATATTGTTCTGTCTTGTGCTTCTGATAGAAATCATCACTTATTCACCATATAACATCAGGTTCAGTGATCAAGCAATTATTGTAAATATGAAATCAATCAGGATAACGATATAAAAAAAAAAAAAACAAAACAAAAAAAGCACTGAACAAACACGTCCGTGAAATAAGAAAAATATCGTTACATAACATTGAAAAAAAGGTACTGTGAGATCACGGAAGGAACGGTAACTCAATCAGGCCACTGCATAAATAAAATGAATGAAAGAATATTATTTTCACCGGTTTCACTGGATTTTTTTAATTATCAAACGTTTTACCAGACTCACCCTGTATATAACTTTCTTTATTGATCAGTCAATCATAACGCAGAAGGTGCAAATAAATACATCATTAAAATTGCCGTTTTTTTAATAAAATAATCACATTGAACCTTGGCTTAACTGGGAAAACTGAGATTTCAACTATGTATTTCATTAGTTATTACGTTGTATTACAGCTCACTTATATGGTTTTAACTATATATGCGCTATCAAAATAAAATGCTGAATCTGAAGTTGAATCCGAACCTCCTGCTTTCTCAGTAATTATTATTTTTAAACAAATATTTATAATAATATTAATATTACAGTAAAAAAAATGTTAATCCGAAATTATTAGCAGTGCAACCAGCAAATAGAGAGAAAAGAAAAACATACCCTTAAAAATATATAAAAAACACTAAAGGAATTTTCAATCTATTTTGAAATCGTTTTTTTTTTATATACATTATTCTTTACATTCGAAATATTCTTGAGTTTCTTCATAATTTAACGAACGTTTTTTACCAGTGAGAACTTTTTTTTATTGTGAAAACAAGAAATACTGGCAGTTAAATCTGGATGATGAGCCTGTTTATATTTGTTGGAAGTTGAGCAATTTAGAATCTTTATGCTTCCAATTTTCATTCAGTTAAATCACAATATTTTCTGACAAATTTAATAAATACGGCACACATCTGCGGCAGACAACTTATTCAAATGTGTAGTTCATCGTGCAAAATATTTCTAAATTTGTTTTTCACATGAATTTTAACCATATCAGCGATATTTAACTTTATTGAACATTTTTTTTAATGTCATCAGTGATTTTGTTTGATTTTGATCTTCCTACATGATGTTCATCTTAAATGCTCATACGACCCATGGGTTTTACGTCTAATAATGCATTATCATCTGAATTAATCAAAGAGGAATTGGATACAGAATGATTGCAATACCTCTTTGAGTAATCTTGGTGTATCCTTTCTTCTATTCATATGTAAGTGTTCAAATCACTTCACTTCAATTTTTCTTTGTTCGTTCGTTTTTAATAAATAATTAAAAGAGCGGTTTACTTAAATCACATGCTATAAAGAAAATATTAAAATAATATTTATGACCGAAGTCTAAATTAAGAATCGTTCTATAATACAGTTAACAAACATTATATAGATGCTATGAATGGAGATTATTTATATGCAGTTTCTTTGTATATTTATAATAATAATAATAATGATAATGATAATAATAAACAGAACTTTTTCCAAATCATTTTAATCTCATTATATTTGGTTTATAAAAATAATATACTATCATTTGTGCTTATAGTAAATTGTTAATTATTTTATATATAATGATTTCATATACTAATTAAATTTAATATGAAGATCGCGAATACAATCGCGAACTAAACGTATATATATATATATATATACAGATTTGGAATATAAAATGATATCAAAGCAGTAACGGCAAACCTACCAAATTGTCCCATTCCGATGTTAATAAAACTTAGCTATAGAGCGTTGGCAGATAAAACAGAATAAGGCTCAATTTTCTTTTTTCTATCTACAAAACTTCAAAGTTTCAAAGTTATTTTTAAATTTTAATATTAGTGGGAATGCATCAGTGGGAATGCATCAGGAATAAATATTTTCGTGTATAAATGCGGAGTTTATTCAGGTTATATAAAGTGTGAAATATGAAGTTTAAAAAAAGAAAATTTATCAAAATAAAATTGTTTCAATCGCACCCCAGCAATCGCAACATCATTTATTTTTAATACTAACTATAATAATAATAATGGTTATTATTATTATTTTTTTTTAATAACGTATTTAAGTTTATCTATACATTTAAATTGTGTACGTATAATATAAAAAAAATGCATGTAAACTATCTTATTTATATATATATATATATATCTATATGTATAATACGGTATTGGTATTAACATTTAAATGAAAGTTGAAAATGGAAAAAATGCTAAAAAAAAAAAAATTAGACAAAAAAACTTTTTCTATATATTTAATATTTATAATATGTATTTTTTTTTATATTCATACAACAAAAGATTCTTTTCTATATTTGAAAATCATTTATACATTACTCTTTATATATCGTATATCGTGACCTCATAAATTACAATCTATTTTTTACAACTATATAGAAATATATAGACAGACTATAAAGAGTCTATATACAATTATACATATTATATAGTTGACTTTGTATATACAATCTAACTACAAACTGAAGCAAGTTACAAAAAAAAATTTATAAGAAAATATTATAATACAATTTAATTCTCTACAAATTCGGTATATCATAAATTTTCTGTATCGTCTTTAATTTCTAATATATGGGTACTTTAATGATAGGACTACAGAGAAAAATTCTTAGGGCCATATTTCGAAAACAGACGGCGAAATCGAAAAATGCCAATTAGTAATTTGGACTTAGAATTATGTCCCCCATCACCCCCTTGAATTAATTTGCACAGCTCGTGGACACCCTACCCTGTATACATATACTTATAAGTTTAATGTTAAAAAGGATATCTTAACGTTTTCCTTATAATAATAAATGCATGTATTTCAATGAATAGATATACAAGTACGTATTTATCTATAGTACATCTATTGTTTAGAGATTTTTTTTAATGGAAATCTTATACATCTATATTCTATATGTATATATATAGACAGACTGACAGAAGTTTTAGAAAATTCTGTATAATCCCGTACATTGATAAATATTTTATGTATTATAAAGAAAATTTTTTATTTCATTATAATAAAATTTAGTAATAATTATACGTATACACTTAATGTATTGGATAAGAAACGCCAACGAAGAAACATTCCATAATAAGTAATATTTAAAAAAATTTCTTCAATTATCTGTATTTGCATTATAAACAGAAATAAGTGTTGATGCTGTTTTTTTTTTAAATTCGAAGCTTTATTCCGAGAAATTGGTAAGCAATAATGTTGTTTTATTCAAAAGTATGGCCATCGTTAGCGACTACTTTTTCATAGCGTTTAAAAAATAGTGCTATATATAAACGTTTAATATACAACGTTTTGAAGACGCTGTAAAAATATGTTAGTTCGACTGTACATAAGTACAGACTTTCATAAACATTTTAATTCCGATTAATTCCGAATATTCCGAACTGATTCCACCAGATCTATTGTTTAGAGATTTTTTTTCTTAAACTTAAACTTTTCTTTTTTTTTTTTAATGCACAGCATTAGTTTTTTTTTCATGTATATCCGCTTTCGCCGTTGAAGTTAATGCATGAACAGACTTATTACACACGTTTTTGCGCTTTAAATTGTCGTAGTGAATTCAATACTTTTTGATTTTTTTGATTTTCTAATTTTTTTTTCTTTGGACGAATTGTTCAGATGTGCAAAAAAAGCATTCCAATAAAATTTCCTATTGATATATTTCGGTATCAATATTTTTATTTAAGAATATATAGAGTTATTGTTATTCAGCAAAACATTGTATATTTATTAAATTGTAAAATGAGTTTGTATATAAATATAAATTCAATTATATATACAGTATCCATGGTATGAATTGCACGGTGAAGACAAATTGTGTAATTCCTTCTCGTATCTTCTTACGAAAAATGGCACTTATCGGCATTGATCGCCAAACGAATAACGCTTTTTGTTCTTACGTTTGTAATATTTGAATTTTGGACGTCAGAATTGGTGTAGAAGATTTAGATGGCGGGAGCGGGTTGACGAAGGAATTTTGGGACGAAAAGCAATATGTTCTGAAAAAGTGAATTCAATTTATAACATGCATGAGATACCAGACGGAATTAAGAACTTGGTTAAAATTTCTCCATCGTCCAATGCAATGACCTCATCGGCTACTGCCACTGTTACATGTTATTTATTATTATTTGTATAAATAAAGAGAAATTTTTTATATTATTTTAAATGGTTCGCAGCAAAATAATAAGAATAAAAAAAAACTATTTTTTAATGCATTTTCTTAAATACATTTAATATTATAAATATTTTATATCATCCCAAATTTATATCATTCGTATACATTTTTAAATTCTTTTGTATTGTATTAACAAATGCTATATAATAAAATTGAAAATATTTATATATTATATAGAAAACTTTTGTATTGCTAAACGAATTTTCCATCCGCCATATCGTCTTTTGTACAAAAAATGAACATTATTATTATTATTATTATTATTTTTATTTTGTACAACTATACACACATTCACATATATATATAGATAAAATTATATATAATCACATATGTACTTAAATTTATTTAATGGATATACAATAATATAATATAATATAATAAAGTTGCAGTAACAAATTATTATAAATTATACATTTATTTTATGCATTCCATTTTTATTTTTACTCTTTTTACATCAATAAAATAAATTTATATAAAATATAAATATAAATGTAAATAAATTTTATTTCCGACAATTTTCATACAAAACATAATTATTTATCAAACTTTTTTTTATCACACATACACAATACATGCGAATACAAAGGCGAAACAAAGATCAGAGATTTTTATATGAAAAAAAAGTGTATCTGAAGCTCATAGAATGCTTGTAGAAGCTTATGAAGAACATGCTTTAAATGAAAGTGCATACAGAAAATGGTTTAGACAATTACAAGACAATGCTTTTGATTTGAGAACTGAAGAACGTGGAGGACCACCAAAAAATTTGATGACACTAAATTGCAAGCAATATTGAATAAAGATAACACAAACACACGCACTCAAAAACAAATTGCCAAAGGATTAAATGTTGATTGAACAACTGTTTCAAAACGTTTAAAAGTCATGGGATATATCCAAAAATGGGTTCCGCTTCAATTGAATGAAAGACCGATGGAAAACTAAAATAACACTTGTGAAATTTTGATTCAAAGTCACGAATGAAAATCAGTTTTGCATCGAATTGTTACGGGCGATGAAAAACGGATTTATTTTAAGAATCGTAAACGGAAAAAATCGTAATCGGGTTAATCACGGACATCCATTAAGATCGACCACAAAGGTGGATCGTTTCAGCAAGAGGACAATGCAATGCGCCTGGTGGGACCAGAAAGGTGTGGTGTACCACAAGCTCCTTAAACGTGGTAAAACCATTAATACTGATCGCTACCGATAACAAATGATAAATGTGAACATGCATTCATCGAAAAACGACCAGAATGGGCTAGAAGAAACGTCAAGGTAATTTTGCTCCATAACAATGTACCTGCACACAAAGCAAAACCAGTTTAGGATACATTCCATGCACTTGGCTGGGAGTTGCTACCCCACCCGGCGTAATCACCACGCCTGTCTCCATCCGTCTACCATTTGTTTTCATCAATGAGACACGCATTTGCTGAACAGCACTTTGATTCCTACGAAGAAATCGAAAATTGGGTGCCTGATTGGTTGGCTTTAATAGACAATAATTCTATTGACGTAGTACCCACAAATTTGCAGAAAAGTGGGAAAAGGGACTATACACCTTTGGAAATTACCTTGATTAAAATAATTATTCTTTTTCAACTCAAAAGTATGTCTTGTTTTCATTTTAACGGCGGCAATTTGTTATTCACACACCCGATTAATGTCTGTAAAAGATAAAAAGACGTCCATTGCTTTTACAGCCTTTTGTTGTTAGTTTCATAATTTGTGGCTCTTACAGTGTCGGTAATTAGCCGTACTGACAGCCACAAGGAAAAATCACTTTACCCCAAATGTTTTTCTATTGTCCGCATATTTATTAACATAACTCTATGAGTGTAACATGGTCAACATAACACTTAGAACACGGAATCATCAAAGCGTTAAATGTGTGTCAGAATTGAATCAGACAAAGGGAGAGATTTTACTAGCTAATCTTATAAAAATCTTCTTTGGATAGATTTTACTCTAAGTTTTGCATTTGAATAATGCGGCGACCAAACAGATAAACCAAACAGAACAACTTGTAATATATATAAATATATAATCATTATATATATATAAATAATTAGGCTTAATTATTACAATAAGCAAGGTTCTGTATATACATATATATAATTTTATGTGTATATACTCGTATAGATTTTATGAATTCGATTTTCATAACAAAATATAACACCAAAAATATATACATATGGCATATACTGATAATATAGCCTACATAAATACATATAATATTCAAAGTTAGTTTATGTTCGTTCACATATGTTTTTCTTCCTAAAATAACGATGTCTCTAATATATGTATAAGTATATGTATATATATTGAGAGTGTTTTAAATATTCATCTTAAAGTTTTCTTTAGTATATATAAATTGTTTATGTGCGTGTATATATACAATTAAAATTGTTTGTTAGGAAATGATTTCAAGTACATTATATATATTATTTTATCATCATTAAAATTTTATGTAAAATTATAGAATAACTTTGACTAAAATTACTAAATTTTGTATTATACTCGTACACACATATACCATAAACATATATTGATCGATAAATAGATAGGTATAGGAATATAGTTTAGCATATAGTTTATATATGTATATGACTTTATATAAATAGAAATAGGCTTATGCAATATTTAAAATTACATTTATATATGAATTTAACATTTTCATTAAAGTTTTAATCTAATTATTTTTGCTAATTGGACTGTTCAATATAATTATTATTTAAACATGTTAAATTATGCGACAAGTTAAATATATTTATATAGCTTATTGGGAAATTCAAACTTAAGATCAATTAAATGTAAATGCTCAGATATACTACCATGTTGTTTCATCCGTTTAAGATAATTTCAAAACTTTTTTTTGTTTACACCACTTTTGTCAACATTGTCCCGTCTTTCATGAACGATATCACCTCTCTGCGGTCGAGTGCTAAAAGGATTTCCCCTCCGCTCACTCAATTGCATCGAATGTGGTCTAGTGCATGTATTAGGGCCATCATCCTCGCCTGGTTTCATGGTTTTCCCATGTGTTTTTGATTGCGATTTCTTAGACCGTATAAAGATCCCACATTCTCTCCCCGCAATCCCTCCAAACTACATCCGGTGCCGCCATTCGACAGTGTACTTCTTCTATGCTTTATTTAATAGATGCAATAATATTATAAGCATTAATAAACTGCTTTTACGAAAAACATCTCCAAAGTGGGCCTGCGAGAAACACTCATGATAATATGGCTCTGCATTATTAAGACCACAAAAGTTATGAAATGGTGAATTACCTGGCGAATTCTCGTGAATTACTCTGTACACATAAAGAGATCACATTGACAACAGAGATTTCCACTGACATTGTAATATGCTTCATAGAGGATTTAATTTAAATTCCTAATTTAAGTACATTATTATTGGGTAACGAGGGGTACAATAATAGATCTCATGAGTTGCAGCACACATGCGATCTACCTATGCAAATTTCGGGTTGAGGTTTCTTTCGGTATAACGTTGCATTCCGTTTGATTTGGTATAACGTTGGATGTGAGTCTAACACTCCCTAAAATTCCGTAAATTTGATTTACTCACCTACCACCCATAAACCAATATAAATAAAAGACGATTTGTTTAAAAATAACGTATATGGTTTCGAATAAAAGTGAAAAAGTGAAGAGTTCCAAAATGTTAAACACAAGGGAAACATTTATTTAGAGTTAATTAACATAATTGACAACAGATTTTTGATAATAAATGTTATTTTGTTTGTTTGTTAATTCATAATAATAATATAACGAATTAAAAATAAAATGAAACACTCTTATATGATACACTTGTATATATTTTGATACAATTGAATATATACGAAGGTTATTTAAATAATACAAATTAATAATACAAACAATATTAATAGCATAATATTAACAACTAAACTCTATATATTTAAAAAGAAAAAGAGTCTCAAGTAGGGGCCCTTAATGAAATGATTTTCATTGTATTATAGGTCAAGAATATACTTGGGAAAATCTACTTCATATACATTATATTTATGTATATACATTTGTGTATTTAGTATACTATATATAGATATACATATACATATATTTAACTATATATAATAAAATTGTGTTCAACTTTGTATTATTCTATATATGTATATACTATTATGCGACAAATTTAATTTCTTTTGTTTTCAATTATAATATACATTATAATTATTTGGAAAAATTAATTATGTTAATATATACAATATACATACATTCATCTATATATACATTTAGCGTTTTTTCCATTTAATATTTAAATAAATTGTATAATAATTTGTCATATTGATCAATATATTATTGTTGTATGAATAAACCATTCACAAAAATTATCCTTTAAACCTTGTGTTACTGACGATAATGGCGTAATATCGTAATAATATCTATATTCGTAATATCATTATTAATAATCATTTTTCTGTCAATAATATTCTTATCAATAATATCATCTACACATGCTCTCTTGTCATCGCTATGGAAGATGGGACAATTTGTTGATGTTTTAATTTATGTTGATAATTAATTATAATTAAAACTATATTGGTAATTTTATATATGATGTTGAGTATCAACAACAAGAATAGGATGTTATTTTTACGGCTATTACGGGACTTATATCGTTTTGTTGTGAATTATTATAAAAATTCATTGTTTTAATTTACAATGATCGCTATACCGGAATATCGGAAATTGTCTAATTCCTCTATTCAGGATCTAACAATGACGTTATTTTTATCAGATTAACAAAATGTGTTGCATCTTCATCGCAATCTTAATGGACTATATTATTATTTTTACCATTTGTTCTGCAAATATCACAATTAAAATATTATCCTCAAAGTTGTATCTTAAATATTACCTCATGACATTTTGAACACAATCTTTTAATATGCTCGGACAACTTCCGTATGTGACATTCGCAACGATAGTAACGACTATATCGTCGAAAATTATGGTCTTAAACCGATGATATTGGTCTGACATATTTGCAGGAATGAAAAAATCTCACGTTTGACTACAATCGTCAATCAACGTTTGACTGCCATACTACAAATACCAAGCTCGGGTTCTTATACTTATCATTACTATTATTAATATCAATATAATTACTATTATTTTCATTATCATTATATATTGTTAAAATGAACCATATATTATTTTTATTTTGATTGGTGGGATGATGCATTTCATTAGTGTCAAACAAATTCAAATAATTGTAATTGTCATTCACAATGCATTCAATATTATGACCTGATTTTCATTACGACGATCCATGGTATTAATATTGTCAACGGCAATTGTTGTTATAATATATCAATGGAATCAAATGGCGCAATGTATACCTGCGTCACACTTCTTATGTAACCGTTTCACCCCCCTAAACTTGATTGAAAAACATTAACCAAATTAAAAGCTCCATAATAATGCACACCTTTAATAATGTATTTAAAAACAATCAACAAAAAAATTAACGCATACGAATTTATAAATATTAAATGATTTATAATCATCATATAATAACAATTTAAAATAAAATTTATGAAATATTTCTATATTTGCATATTTAACTAAAATGTGCAATTATGAAACGTTTGAATTGCGTTTTGTTTGATTTGATTTTGTTTTTGTTTAAAGTATGAATAAAGTTTAATTTATGATGAAAGCTTTTTTATATATACCTTTTTTTAAAACTTTAATTGTACTTATATTCTCTGTATAATAGCAATGAAAACTATAAAGGCAAATTTTAGACTAACATTAATGGTTTTTAAAATATAGTATATAATTTATATATTTTATGTATGGATATGCATATTGTTGAATGACGATGAGTACAAATAACAATTTTTTAGTTTTGTATAAACATATATATATATTAGTTATATATTTATTTATTATTATTATTATAGACCATTGAAATTTATTTTAATATTTTGTTTTGTATACAAAATATACAATTTGTTTCCACTTTTCAAATTATTTTCTCCATATGCAAATTATTTATTATATATGTATATATAGAAAAATATTCACTGAATGGCAAAATTCTGCAGCTTAATTCAAATATATATAAAAAGGGTCTTACAAATGAGAGTTGAATTTAAACATTTTTTTTGCATTTTTTGCATACCTTTTCAGTTTTCACATAAAACTGAACGAGAATATCATTAATAACTCGTTCAATATGTTTATACTTCGAGTACATCACATGTACATTTTTATCTGCATAAATGACTTTTAGCTTTTACAAAACAATGAACGTGATGAATCACACGACCAATTTGGTAAAAATTAATAGGTCGAAAATGTAAAATAATCAATTCATGTATCATGCAATACATTCATTAATTCCGCAAGATGAGGCGGAATACCTAATGAGTTTTTGTCAAATTTATACTAGATCGATTTTTAAGCTAATTTAATTTAATTTAAATTTAATACGAATTTAATTTGTTACCGTCACCATTCAAACAACCAGAAATATGCTTCTTCCAAGAATAAAAACGCTTTTTGAGTTTACCAAACACGGGATTTGATAAAATTAAATGAAAAACTGTTAAAAATTATTCATTTGTTTAGCAATCAATGCAGATTTGTATACATGTATAATAAGTAAATAAATACGCAATTATAAATATGTTATTAGACATTCCAATATGGGACACATTTCCTATTGAAGCACCCTTTATATGTATATATATATATATATAGAATATAATTTGAATTTTTTTTTTTTAGTATTTCCAATTTAAGTTTATATATATGTTATGTTATAATAGAAGAAACATATAACAATTATACGTATGTACATATATGCATATAATTCGAAATAAAGGAATTTAATTGCATTTGCATGTAATAATCGTTATAAAAGAGAGTTTCAAAAATACATTTATATATTTATATATGAAAGGATTATAGTAAAATTTCACAACATATATTTGCAGTACTTATTTGTATTTAGAATTTAAATTTTTTTTTAATTCTAAACTATAGTATGGTTTTGAAAAATTGTATCCGTTCGGAAAATCTTTTAGGAAACTTTAGGAATATTAAAAAATAAGATATCATTTAGTTATAGGGTACATTATTACATTTGTTTCACCAAAATTTAATACGGAAATGATTTTATTCTTATATATAAAAAATTAAATTATACGGTTTCCTTAGTCAGCAGAGTTGCATTAGAATAGCAGATTTGTCTATTAGCTTCAAGCACTTTCCAAAATGGCAATCAAATTGATTAACATGGCAGTCATGGTATTCCAGCGAATTTTAATTATGACCTAATGTTTTTTCATTCGTATAATGACCAAATTGTTTCCAATACAAACACTCTATACTTTCAAATCTGTTAATAAATGTTTACAAAATGATAGTAAATCGGTAATTGTAACTATACAATTTATATATTACAACCTTTAAATATAAAATGTTATATACAGGGTGAGTTTTTTAACGTGAGACCATGGAATATCTCGGAAACTACACGTTTTTAAGAAAAATGTTTCAGACAAAAGTTGTTCAGTGGCTAGGGGGACATAAGATGGTTGTGTGTTTTGACCTTGAGTCAAGGTCACATAGGAGATATGGCGTAAAACATACTTTTTTTAAATGGAAACCCCTATTTATCGATACGGATTCTTATTCTATGTCAAAAAATAAGACCATTTTGTAAGCGAACATTTTTTGATTAAACCCCAAATTTGGTCGTAAACTTGATTTGAATTTAGTCAAAAAAAAATTTATTTAATCATTTTAATTAAATATAAATTCATAATATGTCCTGATGTGTTAACATTTAAATATTTAACATTTAAAGGAACATGTTATGTTTAACCGTTATTGGGTTAAATGGTCAAAGTTATTATTAACTAACCGAAAGTTATTATTAACAGGCCGAAATTAAAATTATATCATTATTTTACCTATATGGGAAGAGATCATGTTAGACACAGCTTTAGATTTTTTTTATGAGGATACCTCAGAGCAAAGATTTAGCAAGAAAGCTCAGAAAAGAGAAACCAGAAAATATGAAGAAGCCCATTAGAAATGCTTGCATTTCAGTAGATCCGGAAACGGTATTACACTCAATCGATGGTTTCATTATAAGAACAATGAAATGTTTGGAAGTTAATGGTCACCACTTCTTAACATTTATTCCAATGGTGGTTAATTTAATAATGCA
The DNA here is from genome assembly GCA_958336335.1 of Dilophus febrilis. Taxonomy (NCBI): domain Eukaryota; kingdom Metazoa; phylum Arthropoda; class Insecta; order Diptera; family Bibionidae; genus Dilophus; species Dilophus febrilis. The sequence goes on from OY284471.1 coordinate 34,100,599, forward strand.
TAACATGTTCCTTTAAATATTAACACATCATGACAAATTATAAATTTATATTTAATTAAAATCATTAAATTAATTTTTATTTTTACTAATGTAGTTTTCTATTGGCACAAAATATCAATCTTTTTTTTATCTATTGTAGATCAATTTTCATTTTTGATTAGGTTAAAAAATCTATGCATTTTTGGATCTTGATCAATTTTATGAAATCCCGATTTTATGAAAGTTTATCTATAATAGTTGTCAGTTTAGTATTTATTTTTGTTTTGATTTCTTTTATTGTTAAAATTTTTTTTTATTTCTCTTTTTCATGTTCGATTGAAAGGTAAAAATCTGAAATGTCAGATCAGATTTAATAAAAGTCAAACGAAAACCACATAAGTTCAAATCAAGTTTACGACCAAATTTGGGGTTTAAGCAAAAAATGTTCGGATACAAAATGGTCTTATTTTTTGATGTAGAATAAGAATCCGTATCGATAAATAGGGGTTGCCATTTAAAAAAAGTATGTTTTACGTCATATCTCCTATGTGACCTTGACTCAAGGTCAAAACACACAACCATCTTATGTCCCCCTAGCTACTGAACAACTTTTGTCTGAAACATTTTTCTTAAAAACGCGTAGTTTCCGAGATATTCCATTGTCTCACGTTAAAAAACTCACCCTGTATATTATATATCAATTCAATATCTATATGTATTGTTAAATTTATATATCAATTCAATATCTATATGGTTGGTTTGGATTGGGATCAATAGGGTAGGCACTGACTGGTCGCTGACCCAGTGTTGCAACTGTTGAGTTCCTGATCAAGTGCTTACTTTACCTCCACGTGGTAACCAACGGTAACTGAATGATACAATCCGTATCATTCAGGCTAAAATTGTAAGTGCGAATCCCATGTGGTTGGTCGTACGGCTAATTACCGACACCGTAAAAACAACAAATTATGAAACTAGCAACAGTGCCTCGGACAGGACAGGAAAAACGGCAACGACTCAGGCAATGGAACAAGGACAATGATTTAAAACTGGCGTCATGGAACGTGAGGACAATACTGCGCGCGGGCGGTTTAAAAACTTTGACTGATTGCTTAAAGAAAGCTAAACTGGACATAACAGCGGTCCAGGAAACACGGTGGCCTGGAAAGAACATCTTATCCAGTAAAGAATACAAATTCTACTATAGCGGTAGAAATAAAACAGGGTTATTCGGCACCGGCTTTATTGTAATGGGTAAAGCGAAAGAATCAGTCATTGGTTTCAACCCCATTGACGAAAAATTTTGTACGTTACGAATAAAGGGAAAATTTTTTAATGTAACCTTTATTAACGTACACGCCCCAACAGAAAACAAAGATGCAGACACGAAGGATATGTTTTACGAAAAGCTCAACCGTATTTACAATCAAGCTCCTAGTCGTGACATTAAAATCGTGCTTGGCGATTTTAATGCACAGGTTGGTAGGGAAATTGTATATCGACCGGCAATTGGTCAACATAGCCTTCATACACACTGCAATAATAACGGCGAGCGTTTAGTCGATTTCACAATATCAAACAATATGATAGTAGCCAGCACACGTTTCCCACATAAGAACATACACAAAGGAACATGGTGTTCGCCCGATACTAAAACAACAAACCAAATAGACCACGTACTCATTGACAGTCGTCATGCGTCCGACATACTGGATGTAAGGAGCTGTAGGGGACCTAACATTGATTCTGATCATTATCTCGTAAGAGCTTTGTTCAGATATCGTGTTAGTGCAAACCGCCAAAAAGTCATTGCGAGAGGATTCAATTTGGAAAATCTCAAAAATGACCAAGTAAAACAACAGTACGAAGATAAATTGGTGGAGTTAATTGTTCGAACAGATGTGGATCAACAGCAAAACACGTGTAATGATATGTGGAATCGATTACGTAATTGCATGAAAATGGCGGCAGAGGAGACGGTAAAGTTGAAACCTGGCGTGGTCAGAAATGGTTGGTTCGATGACGCATGTAAAACGGCTCATGAAGAAAAGAACCAAGCGCGTTTAAAATATCTTCAGCGCGCCACACGAACTGCCATGGATGACTACAGAACCAAAAGATCCATTGAACGCAAATTATTCCGAAACAAGAAAATGCGTCATGAGCAGGATATTTTGCGGGATATAGACACGCTGTCCAGCATGAATGACAGTAAAAATTTGTACAGGAGAATAAGATCTGTAACTAGCGGATTTATACAACAACCCCTTCTTTGTAAGGATACCAGCGGTGAAATTTTGGCGGATGAAGAAAGAGCCATCGCGAGATGGGCGGAGTATTTTAAAGATCTACTTACAGCAAGCAACCCAATTGGTATAAATGCAGAAAACGAACTTCCGTACCAAACAGCACAACCACTAATTTCGGAACCAACATATGAGGAAACCAGAGAAGCCATTCTGAAGCTCAAGAATGGAAAGGCGGCTGGATCTGACGGCGTACCTGGTGAACTCTTAAAATGTGGAGGGGATGTATTGTGGAATAGTATACACGAGCTAATTGTGCATGTTTGGAACTATGAGGTTATACCACAGGAGTGGAAGCTTGCTGTAATTGTGCCAATACACAAGAAGGGAGACAGGATGGAGTGTTCCAACTATCGGGGAATATCTTTGCTGAATGCAACATATAAGGTACTCGCTTATGTGTTGCATAAGCGCCTATTACCATATGCGGAGGAAGTCATTGGTGAATACCAATGTGGATTCCGTAATGATCGCTCAACAACTGATCAACTGTTCGTCATACGACAGATAATGGAAAAGTGTAGGGAGTTCAACGTAGTAACACACCATCTATTTGTTGATTTTAAGGCCGCATACGATAGTGTTATTAGGGAAAAATTATGGCGCACGATGGAGGAATTTGGATTCCCACAAAAATTGATAGCCATGTCGAAACTAACACTGACGCAAGTTACATCTCAGGTACAAATAAGGGGGATCAAATCGGATGCATTTGAAACCATTGACGGAGTACGGCAAGGGGACCCTTTGGCTACATTGTTTTTCAATGTTATATTGGAAAAATGTATAAGAAGGACGACCATTAACACCAGCAGCACTATTTTTACGTCATCTGTTCAATTACTCGGCTATGCCGATGACATTGACGTGGTGGGTAGAAGTATGGGTGCCGTTAAAGAAGCGTTCTTACTGTTGGAACGTGAAGCTTCGGAAATGGGATTAAGGGTAAACGAGGAGAAAACCAAGTATATGATCGCACCAACGAACAGTAGGTTTATGGCACAACATCAAAGCGTATCAATTGGTCAGAACAAATTTGAAACGGCGGACAGGTTTAGCTACCTTGGAAGCAGCATAAACAGCGAAAACGATATAGCGGAGGAAGTTCAATCCCGGATTGCTTCGGGAAACAAGGCCTTTTACGGTTTGCGAAAGATGTTCTTCTCGAAGACATTGAGTAAAACATTGAAACTAAAGCTATATCAAACACTGATTCGACCAATTGTGACCTACGGTTCTGAAACGTGGTGCATGACACAGGCCACCGAACGGCGACTTGGAGGGTTCGAAAAGAAAATACTACGCCTCATCTTTGGACCGACAAAGGAAAGGGGATGGTGGCGTAGGCGGTTCGATTTCGAGCTATATAAATTATATACCGAACCTGACATCGTTCGGTTCATTAAGATCGGTCGCCTGAGGTGGTTTGGTCATGTGGTACGAATGGATGGCGATCGTATACCGTCAAAAATGCTGGACAGTAAGCCGGGCGGATCTAGGAGTGTAGGAAGACCGCGGGGTAGGTGGAAAGACGAAGTAGAAGTGGACCTTCGGGCCCTCGGCGTTTCCGGCTGGCGGACGTTGGCGGTAAATAGGTCCGGTTGGAGAAGGCTGTTAATGGACGCCAAAACCAATTGTAGGTTGTAGGCGCGCAGAAGTAAGTAAGTAAGTATGTATTGTTAAATGTTTATACATATTTTTTTTTAATCTGTATCGTGTACTTTGAATAGATTCACTTTATCCACTGTATAATCCATATACATATATAGTATATATAGACTATAGGGTAGTGGAGTAGTAATAATAATACACCTAAACAAAAAAAAAATATAAAACTTTATAATACGTTTATTTATGACATGAATATACTATAAAATATAATATCTATCTATAGACGTGCGTTTAAATATATATAGTATTATTACATTTAGAAATTTTGTGTGTTATTAAAAAAGATACATATATTCTATCTATATATTTAGGATAAAGTGGGGTATATATGGAATTTGTTTGTATACAATGAAAATCAAAATAAAATAGAAAACTATAATCCGTTTTTTTTTTAATATTCATATAATTTCGAAAAATGTTTTAAATAAAAATAGAAGAGAATAGAAAAAATCAGTCAATGTATCAACAAATCTGTATGCATAGGAGTATATATAAATAATAACCCATGCAGGAAAAATTGAGGTACCGCAAAAAGAATGTGAAATCAATCGAAATCAATTCATTTTAATTAGATTTTACATAGATGGTTCCAAGGCGAATCAAAGTGCAGGTGTACACGGGTTTAATCCAATGGTGGAACTTAGGTTCACTATAGATGACTATAGCACGGTGTTCGAAACTGAGATACATGCCATAGAACTTTTAGTGAATGCGAAGCAATTGCGAGGATGAAGCTGCAGCCCTTTATCATATCACTTACGAACCGGCCCCTGAGGAAGTTATATATTAGGTTGTCTAAAAAGTATTGATAATTTTTTTTACAAAATTCAAACGATTTTTTTATATATTTTTTATTTTTTATATATATGTTAGTGTTACCTGATCAGATTAGTACTACTTGAAATATTCAATTATAATGACATCTATTTATAAAAATTATCAATACTTTTTCGACAACCTAATATGTCCTTACCTCTGGCAAAATGGAGCACGTTTTTGGAACTGGGTCAATGAGTGCATGGAAACGGTGTAGGAGTAGGGCGCGATGCTATGATTTGGAATATTCAACAACGATCTACGTCTAATTTAAATGAAAAAAAAAACCAAAATAGGTGCTCCAATTCAATGTACATGCTTTCTAATATTTTTTGTTCTCAAAAATCTCGTTTGCGCCCAGTTGAACAGAAAAATTTGGAGCATTTGCTCGTATGCATCGTAAACTATCGTTGAAAGGATGCGTTTTGTTTGTTTGTATACAATTTTCTTCATTCAATATATTGGTTTTCTATGGATTCATGATGATCTTGATTCAGTGTGTTTTTGTTATTTGATAGGTTCAACATGCGGTTTTTTAATAAAATATAATATTATAAAAAAAAACTTCTCAACTTCTAATCAACTTCTAAAAGCATTTGCGAATCAAGCAGTTCTTAGTCATGCATTTTCAACTTCTCAATTGTTAAATCCGGATTGCCTGGGAATATAATTGTATATATATATATATATATTATATATATTTTTTTTTATATATCCACCACAATTTTCAATGTTTATTTAGGAGCATAATAAATATATTTTCAATATATACCTATCTATGTATATAACTTTATTTATATTGATGAATGAAAAATTTATAGTAAAGAACATTTCGATGAAAATAAATTTTCATTCATTATTGATCTATGTATAGGTAGGTATATTTGGACAAAAATGTAAAAAAAAATATATATATACAGTTTTATATACCATATATATACGTATAAAATATAATAAAGATGAGTAAAAAATGAACAAAAAAAAATCTTCAAATTATTGATTTTAAATATATGATGAGTATATTCCCAATAAACCATATAAATTGATATAATTTCAGCAAATATTATATGTATATGATTTCATTTTGTATATAGCGGAATCAATGGAAAATTGATTTTATAAAAGACTTTAATAATCGAAAAACCAACCGGAAATATTTGTATTGTTTTCATCATTAACACATTTAACAATTCTAAAATATTCTTATGAGTTATACGGAAGTTTACGAAGGGAATATAAGACCGGACCAACTGATAACAACTATAAATACAGAAGTTTGAACGGATTTTTGATATCTTGATTTTTGGAAGAATATTGCACAATTTTAAAATAAAAGTTTCAAAAGTTTCTTCAAAATATTGATAAAAAATAGTTTATATACAAAAAAATTATGTAATATAATGAAAAAATCTTATTCAAAATATCCAAAAAATTTATACAGTTCAATCTTCAAGCCAATAGATGAACATTTATTTGAATTATGAGTTCGAGAAAAACGGGAGTTAAAAGTTTTACATATAATATTGAAAATCAATTTTATATTCGAGTACTTATATATATAAAGATATTTTTCCCACATACACAATCTTTTGAAATATGAAATATTTTTAAGGTGAGTGTTAAGGTCACGTGGTGAAGATGCTATATGGTAGAAGGTAGACAGAAGGTTATATAAATGTTTTTCACAAAAAAAAATACTTATATCTTACACAATTTTCCTACACACAACAACCCACATTTATATAGTATTTATACAACCTTAAGGACAATTGATTTATATTTTCACTTCAAATTGTCTATTACGTAGTTATGAGATAGATTCTATATGAATATTGTATTTTTTATGCATATTATAAAATAAATATATTTATGATTTTTTTTAAGTATATATGTATTTTGTACGTAAGTGAAAAAAATTTACATATTCATAGATTTTTCTAGGTCAAACTATTACAAATTTTCGATTCATATGTGGTTTGTATCTTGTTCATTTAAATTTGAGGATATTATAAGTACTTCGATCATTCATATATGGACTGAAATTGAATGATGTAATAGAAAATCTTACAATTTCAAATTGATTGTTCTTAAAGTAATTTTAATACGATAATTTTACCTGCTTGGTTAGAGAGAACATTACCTACTGTTTAAAATGTATATAATTATTCGAATCATCGAAAATTTAACGTGATTCGTTAGTTTTTTTAAATAAATATTATTGTATTATTATTATCAATATCTGAAAATTTTCATTTGAAGTTTTGGCTACGACCTTATGCTTATCCTTAACTTGATAAATGTAAATAAAAAAAGGTATTATGCAGGTCACGCAAACTTTATAAAATGTGTAAATGCTATTTTTGTGTTGCTTATCATTTTTTATTTAGTTATTCTTTGACTTCAGTTAAGTTTAACTTTGTTTATGTCATAAACAAAGTGATCAAGTACTGATTATGAAAGTGACAAGGATGTATTTAAACAACATCTTAAAGTAGTAAGAGAAAGTAATCAAGTTTGGAAACAGATTCATGCGGCTTCTATAAACATAAAGATAAAAAGCGCAGGAGGAATAGTAACGAATTCCGTGGTCATACGGCTAATTTAATTACCGACACCGTAATAGTGCATTCACAATGAAAAGAAATATTTTTAATATTTTTGTCGTTTAAACAAAACGAAAGTCAAAGGCATGGAAATACATATATGTTTGTTCACAATAAGGACTCTTGTCCTTTATAAAAGTTACACATTAAATTTTTACTCCAACGTTATGTCGTTTGAATCTGTTTTCTGTGTATGCATATTGAACAGAAATAGAATTATAAATAGAATTTAACAGAAATAGAAATAGAAAATTTCGATTGTAAATTTTTTGTTTCTGTTGCATACGATTTCGAACTTTTACACGATGTTCAACTTACTTTTCTTCAAAGTATAATTTTAAATTTGAATTAAGCATTTCACTTTTCTTAAAAGTTTTTTATTTTTTAAAACTAATTTATTCAACGTTTTTTCTTAGGTTCAAGTGACTTAAAATCAGCGAGATTTTATATTGAAATTATTAAATGAAAATATATATATTGATAATTAGGAATGTTTTGGTAAAGAACGCAGAATAAATTATGTATATACACCTACCAAAAAAACAATGTTTATATTTCAATTTTGTTATTTTTAACTTTGAATATATAAATTCAATGTTCACAGAAAATATTATTTCGTAATTTATTTTCCAATTTATTAAATATTATCCATAGGGAAAATAAACAAAAATAAAAAAATAAAAAGGAAAATGAAAATTAATTTTGACAACCATTTGAATGGTTGGCAAACACATAAATATTCTATATATATATATATAACAGACATATAACAGCGGTATAGTAAAGAAATTGACCTATTTTTTTTAGGTCATTTACTGAATAAATAATTAAAACTTTTACAAAAATATAAAAAAAAAATCTATATATCCTGCTATATAATCTAAATATATGTATATTTATGATGAAAAACAAAAGAGATATTATACAGAAAAACCCTTATCATACGAAGAAATATGACAAAAATATATATATACATATATGTGAATGAATGAAACCTTTTTCACAAATAAATACATCCATATATAGTTACAGAAATTGTATAAATATTTCTTTTTGGTTTTCCCGAATCAGAAAAAACGTTTTTTTCCATCGCCTCTGCACAATTCCCAAATAAAGGTTTTTTTCTTTTCAATATACAAAATAAAATATATTTTATAGAAAAATTTCGATTTTATGTGAATTTTGAATAAAAAATTTGAATTATTTTATTTGGGTTTTTTTTTTTTGATGATTGCTAAATCGCAAATTTTAAAATGTACTGTTTTTTATTTTTTTTTTGCTATAAGGATTTGTGTGCGGCACGGTATTGTTGTGATGAAAGGAAAAAAGGAAATGTAAAAAAAAAAAAAGTAATACAACATTAAAAAAAAAAATCTTTTAATTAAAATTCACAACGTTGAAATTAAAATAAACTTTAAATTAATAAATCAGATTGCAAAAAAAAAAAAAAAAAATAAAACTCTATGAAAAACATGATTTTTTTTTTTCGTTATACTTCCCCTGTTATATGTTTGTTTATATACAATAAGTATATACTTTTTAACCTCATTTTTCATTTTCATTTTTTTTTCCATCTTCACTTACATGAAATATTAAATTGTAAAACATACATTTACAACTTTTTTTTTTGTATACATAAACATATTATATATATTATATATTTGTACCATTCAATATATATATATATATAAGGTTTTTATGTTACTTTTAACTCATGTAGTATTCGTCTATAAATATTTTTATTTTTATTTTTTGCTATAGCTTTATATAAAAATAATAAATTTATATTAATAAACATATAATTTTTTTTTGTATATCAACTCTGTATATATAAAATACAGACTTTTTTTTTTTTTAACAATTCCTTTACCAAATAATGTATATATTGTTGTGTGTAAAACACAGGTAAATATATCGTCCAATAAAATGTATGTTACCTTACCCTGCTCTATAAATAATAATGTATATATGATTATGCCATATATGATTATGTTATTTTCAAGTTCTTTTTATATATATACAATAATATTACGATATATATACGGTTCAAAAAGGAAAACAAAAATAAATAGTATCCGGAAAATATTCTTAAGTTAAATTTGAACCTTCCTTTTATACTTTAGATATATAATCATATATGTATATAAGTAAAAATTTTTATATATATACGACGATGTGAATTCGTATTATGTGATCCGTATAATAATAATAATAATAATATCTCTATATGTGTGATGTATAATATACTATTAAAAGGTACCACAGAAAAATCTGTATCAGTGTTTTTTTTTTTATAAAGTAGGTATATGAAAATATTTTCATTTTTAATACAATATATATACATATAGAAAGGTATTATTATATATACAAAAAATTTTAAAAGAAATAATATATGAATAAATGTAATAATTTCTATTTATACAAATTCTTATATATAGGTACAGGTTTTTAGGTACAGGTTTTTGTATATTCATATATATGATGAGGATAAAGTAAGTATATAATTCAGCTTTAATATATTGTGTTGTATAGGTAAGTTGTCAATTTGAAAAGTTTCATTTAACTATTGGCGTCTCTGCTTCTATAAAATAGGTTTGGTTTTGTTGAATTTTGTTTGATCAATAATAGTTTTTTTTTGTTTGCCAAACCAGCAAGGCAGTTGTCATAACCGGTTACATTCGACTCCTAACGATTTCGATGGAGTGAAACATAACACCGTAGACCCGCGATATAAGGATTCAATTGATTGAAGATTGAAGGCTTTTCACGATACGCTACTGCCACCCCTTACCATTCAATTTTAACATTTTAAGCATGTTTATTCAGTATTTAGCTTATTATTCGTACGGTTTAAGAAATATAATTGTTCCACAACTCCAGGCTTGGAGATCAATACCGAAAAGTGGATATTGAATTTCCCTACCGCGGTGGACTGATACTACTTCCAACTGAAACATCACCGGGTTTGAAAGTGCAGTTAACAGAAAACGGGAGGGAAGTAGTATAGTATTCCACAGGTAATGTACCGTTTAACAATTACTTGCATATCATACTGTAAGAATAGATTCTCCAAGAAAGAGAAAGAAACATCCCTGCAATGAAATACGTGAGATAAATGCAATGCTGTACACAAATAGAGATCAAATTGACAACTGAGATGTCAACATTGACAGTCTAATAAGCTTCATCGCGGGGGATTTAAACCTTGAATTCTAAATTTTAACACTGTGGTATTTTAACGAGCAGTATCAGACGATGGGTATGGGTCACAGTAGACGAGCGGTATACTGGCGCCGAACTCGGGGTGAAGTTTGATAGTATTTAGTCAATAGGATGTTGCATGCGGTGACGAGATCCCGACACTATGCTCCGTAAATATCCTCATCTGCAAAAAAAAAAAAAAATAAATCGTCAGATTGTATTGATAGTTGATTCAGCCGCCGATTAGATTATAAAATTATGTAATTTAATATACCCACTGCATGTGTTTAAAAAATTATCCTTATTATTACCGATAACTTTTCAAACAATTGTCATTTTTCCATATACATACATATAACCTATCTTTAGAAAAGGTAAACGACGAGAAGACCGATGGGGCGATGTCATATGTATATTGTATTATGTATATTCATAGAAAATAAGGGAAGCATAAATATGATTTAGGGTAATGATGTCTGATTATGTTCTTCTTGTGTATATATATATATGTTATATAACATGCTCTATATATCTGTGCTTATGTTACTTTTATATATTTACCATCTATATAGTTGTTCCCGCATATACATACATACATAACATTAGAATAATGTTAATGTTTCGCTCTATTATATTTTACAAAAATATATAGAAGAAGAAAAAAAAACGGAATTCAACCGTAAAAAGTTAAAAACTTTGTCATTGAATAAACATAATTTATAATTTACATCAATAAAAATTTGTTTTTTTTTTTCATTTTTTTTTTGAATATATAAGACCCATAATAAAAATTTTCATGTATGTGAAAATATCCTTTATTTGCTTTCCCTTCTCATTATACGTTTATTCAAATTGGGTTTATACGGTAAATGCGGGGACATATTACATCCATAAATACATAAAGATAATCTATTTATTTATATCGATTTAAATATTCATTTAAAAATTAGTAAAAGTTCTTATATATAGAAATTTAATTTTCATATATGTATATGTACCTTTATATGGAGTAATAAATACAATTATATTATGAAATTTGAACATAAAAAAGGTTTTCTGAAATTATATTTGAATCTTATATAAATTACTTAAGTTTATTACATATAGGTTTCTTAGAATTGTCTATCTGTACTTTTGTAAATGCACGCTTTTTCCACGCCGTAATAATATATTACATTGTTTACATACATTATGTAAATTGAAAATGTTATCGTATATATTATGTATTAAATATTTAGAATTTATTTAACGTAAAAGGTGTATTATAGAAATTTTTATTTATACTTATTTATACATATAAATATGTTAAAGCAGGAATAAACAACCGCACAATGTTTTATTAAACTTTTATATATAACATATAACATAGAATTATTTATAAAGTTATATATGAATGTATTATATATTTTTGCAACAGGTGAACTATTCAATTTACATGCATTAAACGCAAAAAGAAAAAAATAAAAATCCATAAAGAAAAAGCTTATTTTCTTAAGTTAATATCTTATGAAATTTTAAACATATTTTTTAAAATATATACACAGACAGGGAGAGAGAGGGAGAGAAAGTTTTTATACGTGCGGATCTGAGGATATAAAAATAAATCGTGTCTTTTAATGTGCAAACACAAACCACATGGGAAAATATTTAACTCTTTAATAAAATCATTGAGATTTTTTAATACCAGGACAACATACAGTTCATTTTATGCAAATATTTAATAACTAATATTGCAATCGTTTTCGGAAAACAAAAAATTTAAGGTACCTTTTTTTATCACTTTTCTCCACGAATTGGAACTTTTATCATGAAAAGTTCCACTGGCTGACTCGCTTGCCCGGTTTGTCTTAACTTTTTCTCGAAAATTACTAGACTGATTAAGCTGAAATTTTCAACATAAACCTTTTTTTTTAAGTAGAGCTGGTTAAGTTCGAAGATGGGGTATTCCACTCCCTCTCTGACAAATCTTCCAATATTTCGATTTTTTGTTCAACGTATATGTCAATGAGTTTTTAAGATACGTGCAATTATATTGATAAATCTCAGTATACATATGAATCTGATCCGCATTTATCAGGACAACAATGAAAACAAATTTCGAACCTTACAATCGGAAGTTTAGTTTTAGAGTCCCACAATAGTCGATACTATTATTATTGTTTTTGAAATTGGTTATTTTTACACTGTTGTGGTATGACTAAATTCGTCCAAATTTTGCATAAAATTCTGCGATTCTAAAGTGACAAAAAAAAAAAAGAACAGATAACATATTCGAGGTCTTCGATAGAATTCGATTGATCTCAAAATTTTATCAGAATTTTATTATGAATTTTTGTTAACTAGCGCGGCTTAACAAGACATCTAGTATATTTAAATTTAAATAAATGTACTTTCTTTTTTAGATTTTTTTTAAGCGCATATGTTTATGAATTCATTTAAAACTCATATATTATAATTTAATATTATATATAATGTGAGAGGGTGGTAAAAAAAAAGAAATTTTACATATATGTATGTATATATACATTTTGATGGAAAATTGTCGTTATGTACGATAAGGTTTTTATGTTGTTTAATATATATAGAAAAAGCTTTTATAATGTATTTTTATTTTATATTTCGTTTTCATTTATATATTTATATAATATAATTAAATCGCGCTTATCCACACAACATTTGTTTTCATTACATACGCACATGATTATATTTATTATAAAATTATATGATTTTGAATTATGTATATCAATAATGGAACAAATGGAAATCCTATTTAATATTTTTAAAGTACCTCCTTTTTTTGTTCAACTATATATTGATAGAATGATTTAATGTAAATTTATTATAATATATAGTAAAATTCATAATAATGAAATATTAATATTTAATCGATTTTTATAAAAAAACAAAATTATCGCATTACAATCAACAATTGGTTTCAGGGTCCAACAACAACAGTGTTATGTTCTTAGTTTCCTAATTTGTGACTTTTTAAGGTGTTGGTAATTAGTCGTACGACCAACCGCAAGGTAAAATGTACGACTCGGCGTTAAAATTCAGATTCGAAAATAACAGAAAATACAAAACATATTTTATGTCTTCAGTAGAATTCGATATTTTGGTTGGCATTTTTATCAATTACACCACAGAGCACACTAATCGATTTATATATAGTATATTATATTATATATTGCAAAACCACTACCAAAAATTATCATGATGGATAGCCGATATTAATTTAAAAAATAATACTATATATTAACTATATATAGATATACCAATATCTATGAATATAATCGTCCCTATATATAATGATTATATAATGACATAATAATTAATATATTATGCTTATAAACACGCATACATACATTCGTTTAACCGCATATATTTAAATACAATTAATACACGTCTCTATACGCGGTAATATGGATTTATTTGTTGAATTTAAATATGATTTTTTAATGATGGTTTTCCATTGTTAAAAGTAAAAATAAAAATAAAATTTCATTCAAAATTTTCAAATTAAATATCATATGCCGGTATATATACCTTTGGTGTATATACAAACAATATACATCATAAATATCCGGTAACGCATGGGCTAAAATCATAATATATCGCGTTGTATATCATAATTGAACCATTGAACTCTAAATATATGCGATATACGAAGGCGACCGTGAAAGTAAGCTCCCTTTTTTATTTTTCATTATGATACCAAATGTGTTTTTATTCACTATATAGAACTATCCCGTATAAAAAAGACTTACGGGAAAATAAATTAAATATAAATTTTGTATAGTGATTAAACACTTCTATACATGAAAGGAAGAATACTCTATTTCTATACATGAGAGGTAATCTTATTGTAACAGTAATTAAATTCCGTTTGTGGCACGAAAATGCATCATTAGACTACACCGTAAAATCGTGGATGTTTTATTTACAATTGGTCGTATACATAGGCACAGATGATGAAGATCGTTTAGGACCGAAACTACCACAACTACTGAAAATATTAAAAAATGCTGCCAGATAAATATCTGAAACAGGAAGCACATACTAATAACGAACCGGAAGGAGATAAAGACGGATTAAATTAAGTACGAATAAACTTCTCATAAAATTGTAATGTATAATTTTTGTAATAGTAATAGTTTTAATAAAATGAAGTGACAAACTAATATATTCAATTGTTCATTTCCCATAACACCATTGGATTTGTATACGAGAGCTCCCGATGGCTGGCATTTAGATCAGAAAAAGTTCTTTTCTTCTCCGATAGAGTTCTCCGATATAAACATTTTCCGATTTTTCATCAAACCTCCAGATCCTAGAAATGTTTACTAGAAATTTCTAGTCAATAGATTAACTAGAAACATAATGAGATATCTCTTATAATCCTTTGGATTTGTATGAGAACTGATGATGAATGGGATGGGTGTAATTTTTCGTATTTATTACCAAGTTCTTTTATGAAAAATTTCAAGCAAATATCTTCTTATAAGCTTTTGTAAATAAAGTGATAAAAAAAGGTACCTTTTTCCAAAATGATAATCATAAAATTGAGTTCATATTTAATTAAATAAATTTCTTGTCATCAACATTTTTCGTCAAATGGTTATTTTGCGGAAACAAAAGCATATTTCCCGAATGTCAAAAAAATTGCATATCTCGTAAATGGAATATATAGAAAAAGTGGTAAGTCGATTTATGAAGTGTGAGTTGGAAGGAGACTATATATTTTAGAAAAATAAATTATAAAATTATCAAAATAAACAGGCTTTATTTGTACGTAGTGGGGCTTACTTTTTCGGATTCCCTCGTATATATTTTCATATATATTATACATACCATATAGTCACATAGAATATTTATATTTATTTTTTATCTCAATATTTGCACGCTGATGTGAAAATGAATGTATACAAACAACAAATATACATGTATATATAACCATTAAATTGAAATTGTTAATTTCACGTATTATGTATATATACAATACATACCTATCGCCTATATAAATTGTATATCTATGTATAGAATATGCATGTAGATGGAAAAAAAATATATTATTATTATTCAAAAGCTTTTGTGACAAAATTGATTGGTTTTTTTTTTCATACTATATTATATATATATATATATATATTTATAAATGATCCGAAGATTGATGTCAAAAGATGGATAAGGTTAATTGAGGAAAGCTATAAATCATTGATTTTTCTTTTGAGTGGGTTTTGCTTGATAAACAATATTATATATATGTATATATGGATATGTATATCGGGTATATACACAACACAGTATATTTTAATGTATATACATATTCATATGGACATTTATATATATTATTAAAGGCCACAAAGTTTCCTGTGTATATTTAATAAAGGTATATATATATATATACGACGAATACATATAATAATATTTTCATTTTCTCTTTATATATACTACTCTAACCAGTATAATATCGGACCACTGATATTTTATCCGTATATATTATTGTTTGAAGTCCTTTCTCGCGTCTCAAAATCTCAAAATCGAACATACGGATAATATAACAGGTGTCCGATATTATACTGGTTAGGGTAGTACTTTTTATAGTCAAAATAAGTCTACACGACACATGTTTGCCTTTATATATAAAAATACAATATAATATACAATTGTGAGGTCTATTTTTATAAATGTCAAAAATATATAGTGAAATCGTGAAATGTTTTACTTATTTATATACATATCTCTATAAATATATTATTATATAATATGTATTGATTGACGAAAAAGGGAAATATTTTTTCATGTTTATTTATGGAAAATTTTATACATAATAATTTATTTTGTTTTTTGATTTCCCCAGTATAAATGCAATCAACATTATTTGATTGAAAAGTAATGATCTTGAAGATTCCTATACATATACAATCTACTACATACATATCTTTAGTATATATAGAAAATATTATCTATATATGAAATAATAATTCCTTTGATATACAATTTGAAACTGGAAATTAATGGAAAATAAATCAGTTTTTATATTACATTTAATATACAAATAATAAGTGTATAAATAAGGAATTGCCGGTTTTGTAGTTAGCGTCGCTAACGCGAAATATAAACATTTTTATGATTTGATATTTATTTTGCATTCAATAATAAGTAAAAGCCATCAAGTTAAATTTCGTGAAATTAATAGTGTCACGAGTTTTATAACCAATTGAAAATGCCAAATTACGTACCACAAAATGCCATGCCAAATTACGTACCACAACAAAAAAACCTATCGAAAGTCACCGTCTGTTGGTAGAAACTTATGCTGAACACACTGCATCAATTAAAACATGTGCGCCTTGGTTTCGAGAATTTAAAATAGCAATTACAATTTGAAAGCCAATAAACGCTCTAGTAGACAAAAAAATGCGAAGACTCGGAACTGCAGGAGTTATTGGATGGAGACCCAACCCAAACGCTATACAAATCGCCAGAAGTGTTAAATGTGTGTCAAGAATTTATTAGCATTCCCTTAAGAGTAATGGCCAAGATTCAGAACATGGGAAAATTTGTACCACATGAATTGAATGAAAAACAAATGGAAAAGCGAAAAGTCACTTGTGAAATGGTGCTTCAACAACACGAAAGGCAGTCTTTTTTTCATCGAATCGTAGCGGGAGATGTTAAGTGTAATTATATCTTGAAAACCCGAAACGCAAAAAGCATTTTTATCACCTGGAGAAGCTGGCAAATCGGCTGCAAAACCAAATCGCGTTGGTCATAAGACAATCCACTGCTTATT
Organism: Dilophus febrilis; assembly: GCA_958336335.1. Lineage (NCBI taxonomy): Eukaryota > Metazoa > Arthropoda > Insecta > Diptera > Bibionidae > Dilophus > Dilophus febrilis. Next base: position 34,117,971 of record OY284471.1, read on the forward strand.
CTAATTCATTAGAATTCTATTTCAATCACAAACCGTTTCATTTGGAAATGTTTTGTTCTAAAATAGGATAAAAGTTAGAAATATTTTAATTGATGTAGGCCCGCTGGAGACTGTAGGGTGAAAGAAATGGTGTAGGTGGATACGGCGACGGTAGAATTACCTAACCTCTAAATTTATTTGGTTTTTTTTGTAATAAAATACGTGTGTGTCAGGTAAAATAGTAAAAAAACTGGAAGAAATATGAAACCAACAACTGAATAAGAATGTTGTTGAATGATAAACCATCAATTATAATATATTTTAATAACGAATCTTTTTTTTTGTTTTCAATTAGTCGCAATTTGTTTTATCCCAACGAATATTTATAAAATAACCAAAAACCAACGTAGAGATATAATATTATTTATTATTATATTTCTATAATAATTGATACTTTTGATTAGATGATATATAGATTTATTTTTTCTTTTTGTATAAACTTCATCAGATTTGTACATCAGAAAAAAGTTTTCTTTTGTATCATTCGAATTTCCCATCATTGTTGTAAATCAATAAATATGAATTTCATAAATTTTGAAAAGTTATTCTATTTTTTTTATTATAGAAAACTTTATATATTGTACAGTACATATAGAAATTTACATCAATTCCGAATATGCATACATCCAAATGGGAAATAAGATCAATAGATAGATATCGTATTTATATATATATGTATATATATAGATAGATATATTTAGTTTAACCAAAGTAAAGTATATATAAATATAAAAGCAATATGTATACATAGATTTATAAAACATATCTTTATATACATATCTATTTATATCCTATATATATCCTATCTAGATAATATAGAATAAGGAATATTTTTATTTGACAAAATAACTTGTATATGGAGATAAAAACTTCTGTTCAGTTCGTTTGTTCGTTTCCTCTTTTACTTTTTATGTTTTTCTGTGTGTTTTTTTTTCATTTTAATATTATGTTACTATATACTATTTAGGGTAGAGTGGAGCAAGTTCGGCCTTGAGGCACTCTCGGTCAATTCATGTTTTAACGAATATATATTTCATGTTTGGCTATTAATAACTGATATACTGTTGTATTATATTTGTTATTCCTGGTAGTTGTGAAAAGTGTTGTAATTATTTAATTATTATAATTAGCGATCAATTTCTTAATTTAATTTCAATTTGTTTTCATTTTTTTCTATAATTAAAAAGTGAGTACGGGACACATTAATTTAGGTTCAGTCGTAGGGAAATTTCGGTTATGTACGAAAGTACCTCACGGCCTAACCTGCCTCACTCTACCTTATATAGAAAATTATATTGATTTAGTATTTTTCATGTATATTATATATATTTAAGTGAATTGGTTTGAGTGTGGGTATAAACTTTAAGATGTGTATATAAAGGATATCTATAACTATAGATGTGTATATATTAAAGATAGACGCAAAAAAAAAAATGATAGACATAAATGGATACACTTAATAAAACACACAAAAAGCCAAAAAAAAAATATAAAGTTTCATTTATTATATATATATATATATATGTGCAATAAAGACATTAATCTGAATGAAAAGATGTCTGATCTTTGTAACTTTTATACGTTATACGTTTCTTTATTTTATTTTTTCATATAGTATTTTTTTCTATTGAATGTAATAAATGCAATACTATATATAAATATTATTATATATAATTTAAATATAATATAAATATGACATAAGAGTATATGTTTAACAGTTTTATTAAAAAAAATGTTTCTATATTTTGTGTGTGGGATTTGGTGAGCTTTTTATTGTAGATACATAACAGAAAAGATTATTATTAGTCTTCCTTTTACCGGTAATTTACGGCGGGGTATTACCTTTGGCATACCCAATCTTCAAATATCATGTATAGTTACGTTTAGTATACGGAGTTCCATATCTACGTGTAACATCTCAGAATTAAATAAATAGAACATTTCAACGGTATTTTCAGTTCATTAACAAAATCAACGTTGGATCTCTATGGGGTTAGGTGGAAGCCGTGGGATCATAATAAATTTCCCGATATAAAAAAGTTTCCATGTTTCATGAAATCTAGACATCAAAAACCTTAAGCCAATCTTTAAGATCGAGATGCCTCTATAATAAGCGGTGCGATTTGTATGGGAAGGTTTGGAAGTAGAATAATAAAAAAAATGATATATTCAGGAAATTTCAATGGTGATAAAACGAATGGTCTGACATAACTCTATGTACAGCTCACTGAAAAAATGTAAAATTTAAAACAAAGGTGAAACCAAAGGTGAATCCATCTAAAGGTTGATGAATTTCGTTTACTTCGTATACCGTTCGAGTACCTCAAGCAATTTCTGATTTAATAAATTTTTTATTGGTAACAACAATAAATACAAAGACTATTAGAAAATACTACTAGGTAAACACCTAAGTGATATGGTATATAATATCAATTAGATGTACACTAATATATGTTAATACTTAATTCGTAAGAACTGCTTGGATTTGTATGATAAGGTGGAAAAAACAATCAGATTTAATGAATTTTCCAAATATCAATAAGTCATCACGGTATTGTATGTAAATATTTTATAATATAAACTAATTCAGAGTTATTGATGCCGTATATTCATTTCACAATGAGATATATTAATTTATTATTATATAAATAACTTATTATAGATTATTTAGTTATTGAATTATTCGTATATACATTTATCATTTTATTGTATAATTACAAATTTTTCATGATATAAAGAACAAAGTTTTCCTTACGACGGTGCGTATCATTGGTGCCCATAATATAAAATATTATATAGTTGGTTTATTTTATTATCCTTCGACGACATTATTTTCTATAACATAAAAGACCAAAATAAAATTTATTATGCCATACAATGCATAATCCTTATCGTAGATATGTCCTATATATGAAAAAGACAACACAAAACATTTTATATTATCAAATCGATGGCAGACCGACGGCGCCTTAAGATTTTCTGTTAAATAAAACATTATTCAGAAAATAAAGTTTATTTTTATTTGTTTTTGAAATTTTCTATATATTATACTATATATATTTGTAGTTGTACAATAAATAATTTTCTTTTAACCATTTTAACGAAAAGAAAAGAAAAGAAAAATATAACGCTGCCAACCAAACACCTGAAAAGGGAAGTATGTATATAGTTGGGATCAGCATAAAATGAAATTTCAAGTCAATTAAAGTTAGAAACAGAATGGGATATATCTAATAATTTCTTGAATTTGGATGTGATCTCCTGGATGGGATTCGATTAGACAAAATTCTACGATATAAAGGTTTTTACATTTTTCATCACTCCTACGCTAAGATACGCTAAGATGTTAGAAACAGCACGAGATACTTTTAATAAATCCTTTGGATTCGTTTGGTAAGTGATGGATGTGGTGGGGTTAGAAAAACTGTGCAAGGGAGGACATGGAAAGGATGGTCTATTATACAACATATTCGAACTAACCAGATATTGAAAAAAAAAACAGTTAACGTTACCGTTAACGTTAAAAAGTTTCCCTAAAACCAAATTTATAAGTCACATACTAAAAGTACGTCCTTATAATGAAAATCAATAGCTCTACTATAGTTTAAAAATGTCTTTGCAATAATCAACTTGCTGTGTGTATATATATATATAATAATAAGTTCATGATGCGTATAAAAAATATATATACGAGTGGAACTTATTTATTATCTTTGACTCTTTTTATTCATTTCATTATAACTTTTCATAAACCAAAATATATATGTACAGTAGACTTGCAGTTTTATGTTATACCTCTAGCGAATCATTCGCTTTACATATTGTACATACATATATGTATTGTACTTTAATGGGCTTGGGTATGACTTGCGGATCTGCATTTGTACTTAATACATTAAATTATATAATGTTTGCGGTTCCAACCAAGTAATACACGTGTTTTTCCATTGTTTTTCAAAATAATTGTTTTCATTGAATATCATTTGATTTTAACCTCTTTTCCGACGCTTGATAGATATCCCTAGCTGTTAAGCTATTTTATCATTTTTATGGAACCCTACATAAAAGGAAGCTTCGCAATAGGGAACGCACGCCCTATTGCCCTGCTATCAATTGTTACTAATATTGCGAGTCTACTGTATGTATAGTGAAATTAAATTGATGATATATCTTTTTCATCGTGGTGTTTTGGATATTTGTTTATTTATTTATTTTTTTTTTTTTTTAAATAGATATTGTTTTTATTTTATTTTTTATTATTCTTTTCTTATAATGATTGTGTGGACGAACTTTTTAATGTTTCTTGTTTTTTCACAATCATTGGCGAATGTTTAACTGTTTAAAAGTAAAAATATAAGTTTATTTATGATGAAGAAAAGAAAATGTATATAATATAAAGAAGTGTTTTTATTGTGATAAGAAAAAAACGGAATGGGTATTTTTTTTTATTTCAAAAAAAAAATCCTTTTTTCTGATTTTTTTTTAAATCAAACCGTTGATTGTATTTAAATATTCAATGTGTATATATATTTAAACAAGGTATAGTAAACATCACACAACGTTGAAATTATAAGATAAAATCAATTAAAATCTATAGCAAAAAAAAATGGTCCCATTCTATTCGATTTGTGATTATCATTATATTTTTATAGCTATTTAAAGTAAATATATAAAGAACATTTCAACGGAGTTTTTCACTAATTCATTCTTCATTGTTCATATTTCTTTTTTATGTTCATATACCATTTTTAACGTTAAATATAAAATATATCTATACAATTGATCAATAAAGGGTATTCTTTCATTACGTGGTCCAGCATTCTAGAATATTTGTTAATAAATTGAAACTTTAATATTTCAATGGTAAAATTCGAATCTCGAAAATCCCACAATTAAATTTGTGACTTTACTTTTTTAGAGGTTATTCCACTCGTAAAACCCCACACACCCTTTTAATTATTTTTAATTTATTTATTATACTCACGACGACATGAACCATAAAGAGTGAATAGTAATGTGGTGAATTGAGGTTTTTATTTATGAGGGTTTTGATGAATTGGGCTGGTTCGATAAATGTTTGAAAATTGATGGGTTTCATTGAATTACTGATACAATTGAATTATTTGCAGTGCAGGATTAGATGTTCAGATGGTTCTTCTGTTTGGCAGGTTGGGAATGAGGAGTCTGTTAATATTTTTATCTTTTTTAGGAATGGATTATTGTATGTGCGTCACGTTCGTATGCGGTTTATTACCCGTTTCATTGTTACACCTAAAAATTGAAAATAATTGAAAAAAAAATTATAAACCTCTTAAATTTTGTTCATTATATTTTTATTTTTATTTTATAAAAATTATGAAATTTTACTTATCATACGATTAATTAATTAAATTTAATATTTATTATTTTTTCTTCACATATTTTTTTTGCTTTTAGTTTTCTTTCTTATACTTTATAAGTACATTTGTTTTTTTTTTATTTTTTATCTTAATTAATTTTTTTTATTAATTTTTCTATTTTTTTATTAATATTATAATTTATTATATATACATAAAAAATATTTGTATTTGTAGCAATTATTTAAAGTATTTTAATATTTAATCTGTATAATCTGTACAATGGATAATTATATCATAAATTAAATTAGATAGAATTTTAGTTGTTTAAGTTCAGACAATATTTTAATGTTTGTTATAAGGTCAAAAATTATTAAAATTATCTGTCTGTCTATCTGCCAAAATAATAATGGTTGACCCCGAACGAATTGATAAAAAATTATCTGTCCCTATTCTATCTAATAAATATTTATTTTTGTATTAGGCTAAATTTTAATAAAAAAAAATTTTTATTCAGTAATCTTAAATATTGTTTTGTTTATTTTAGCAATGAAGTATATATAGAAATTTAATTAAATGCAACTTTTTTTTTTAAAGTCATAATGTCTTAAATTGATCGGAAAATGTTAAATATCTGCGATTGTATAAATTAATATTGTAATAGATTTTATTTTGGAACAAAAATGTTGAGAAAGTTACCTACAAATTGGGAAAAAATCAATACATTTTAAAGATCGATACAACTATTTTTAAAAAAAATTTTTTTTTGATCAATATATGGATATTTGAAAACGGTTGAATTTATTAAATAATATTATGCTGCCCCTTTCTTCTATATTCTTCTATAAAATTCAACTACGAATGATCCCGTTTCCCGTTTGTATCATAAGTAGCTGGAAAATATTCAAAATCACATATAAAAATTATTATAAAGTGCAGTTCTATTTTTATATTTGTAAGTAAATTATATTGGAAATTAAAAAAAAAAATATCAAATTGAAAGTGGATAATTTTCTTCAATTAGCCGAAGTATTGTTCTAAGGCAATCCATCATGATTCCGAACACGATTAAACTTAGCAACCCAGTTGTATATTGTTGCAAGTGAATGTGAAGAGTTCTTATACACTTTTAACAATCGTTTATGAATTTGTTTTGGTTATACAACGTCCAAAAATAAGAGTTCAATTGCACTGCTCCTATTTTGTGATTTATTTTATGGAAACTGAGACATATGATTGAAGATCAATAATAATCAATAATTACCTGAGAAGAAAGTAGAAGAAATGAGCAGTATTTTATCGGATGTTAGAAATAAAGGAAAACAAAACAAAAAGAAAACAATTACGTTAATAAATAAATCTTATTTTAAATTTATAAATTTGGAAAAAAGAGAGGGAAAGCTAAGGCCACATTTTATTTCATTTATAAATATAATATTTAAAAGTATATTATAAATAATAAGGTGTTTTTTTAAATAGTATAATTTCTCATTGTTAGATTATTATTAATTAAAAATTTGAATGTTGTTTGAAATAATTCTTTTATAATTTTATATTGAAGATTACTATAATATATTTTATTTATTATTATAATTATTATATTAAAATAAATTATTGTTTATTGTTCCTGAATTGAATGGAGAATTTAATTTAATTTAATTATTTTTGATTTGAATGAATGCATTTCAGAAAAAAATGCATCTTGAAATTCATTGAAATGCATTATATTATTTAAATCATATATATATAAAAAAAAATTCTTTTAATATTAATTCTTTAATTAACATAATTAATTCGGTTTAAAAAACCACAAGAGAAATTTGTCCATTATTTCGCTATAATAAACTTTGGAAAATCACTATTTTAAATATACGAGAAAAATAAAATTATTTCTGTACCTTTATATAATATTTTTTTTTTTGTATATGCATTTAATATGATGAAACATAAGCGGATTACGGAAATTGTTAGCCATATATTTAGTCAAGGGGATAGGATATTCTGAACGGCACATTTTTAATTAGCTGATTTATAAAAAAAAAATTGGTCTTGCACTAAATTTTCCGAAAAATCAACTTTTATAAATTTTCTTTTTTTTGGAATCAATCGACTTGAACCAATCGGGCTATTTTCAAATTTTCTTCTATGAAATATCCGAAATTGATTGAATTTTCAAATTATTCGAGGAAATTGTAGAAAAACTATAGTTCTAATTCAAAAGATTCAAAATTTTGAAAATTGAATTTTTCGGAAAATTTTGATTGAAAAAAAAAGAAAAGTTTTTTGTAGGATAATTAATTTGCTAGTAATGAGTCGAAATATCATATCTTTTTGGTAATATGACAAAAAAATGGCCAGCTCCGCACCTGTAACAGATGAAGTATATCTCATAATCATCATATATACAAATAATTATAAATTTATTATTCATGAAAAAATTATTATACAATCCTTATAATTTTTTAATATATAATATTGCACATAAAAAATAAACTTATATGAATAAGGAAAAAATAAAAAAATAAATATATACAGAGGGTGTCCCACGTAAGTCTATCCAGCCAGTCTATCTTTGAAACCAGTGGAGTTATCACTAAAATGATGTTAGAAGACCTCCATGGATTCAATTTGACTGCATTTTGACTACACATAGCATATTAAAAAAATTATTGTTGTCAGTTATTGTATGACCTAATTGACGAATAATATATTGCTATCAAAAACATATGGTTTTCTTACGCAAAAATTAAATTTTTTTGAATATTTTGCATTGGTTGGAAAATTTATAACCCATTTATAGAAAAATTCCCCATGGGATCCGCACGTATTTTTATTTTATTTTTTCATCTCGCTCTACAAAATAGGCGAAAATAAGATATAGGTTTACATTTGATTTTTAGCCCCCCAACAGCCCAAACCACAAAATGTAGCCAAATTGAATCCAGGGAGGTTCTCTAACATCATTTTAGTAATAATTCCACACTGTTTTTGATGATATTGGCTAGATAGACTTACACTGTATGCATTTTTCACAAAATAATATAGTGTATATATAGAAAATTAAAAATACATCAAATAAAGTACTTATTGTATATAATTTTTTATAAACTAAATAAAGTGAACTCAAAAATATACTTAATAATGGCACTATATTTACATACGTTTTGTTAATTTTTTCTGCTTTCGTTAATTAATTTATATTTCTATATAGATTTTATATATCTCTATATATTATAGATATTACAATTATACAATTATACACATTAAGAATTTTCTATATTATATTAGGTTGTCGAAAAAGTATTGATAATTTTTATAAATAGATGTCATTATAATTGAATATTTCAAGTAGTAGTAATCTGATCAGGTAACACTAACATATGTTCGAAAGATGACATTTCGTAGATAAAAAAAAAAAATTAAATTTGTTTAGTCATTTTAAAAGTTGTAGTGCATTAAAGTTGAGCGAAATTAGTGAAAAAATTCGATACATTTTACAATTTTATTATGAAAAAGGTGAAAATGCAACGCAGGCACATGAACAAATTTGTGCAGTTTACGGTGAAGGAACGTTATCAAAATTAACAGCCTATAGATGGTTTGCTCAATTTCGTTCCGGTAATTTTGATGTCAAATATGCACCTCGTTCTGGTCGACCAATCACTGAAAAAGTCGATGAAATCATATCAAAAATTGAAGAAAATCGACACGTAAGCAGTCACGATAACGCTAAAGAACTAAACATCCATCACCAAACAGTTTTAAACCATTTGACAAAGGCTGGATACAAGAAAAAGCTCGATGTTTGGGTACCACATGAATCAACACAAAACAATTTAATGAACCGAATTTCCCTTTGCGAAACGCTGTTTAAAAGGAACGAAATCGAGTCATTTTTAAAGCGAATGATTACAGGTGATGAAAAATGGATCGCATACGATAATAATGTACGAAAAAGATCGTGGTCCAAGAAGGGTGAAGCTCCTAAAACAGTAGCAAAACCTGGATTAACACCAAGAAAGGTAATGCTGTCTGTTTGGTGGGATTGGAATGGAATCGTTCATTATGAATTACTAGCACCCGGTCAAACCATTGATTCCGATCTCTATTGTCAACAATTAACAAGATTGAAGCACGAGATTAAAAGAAAAAATTCCAAAATTAATCAATGGAAAGGGTGTTGTGTTCCATCATGACAACGCCAGACCACACACATCTTTGATGACTCGGCAGAAACTGAGAGAGTTTGGCTGGGAAGTTTTAATGCATCCACCATATAGCCCGGACCTTGCACCTTCAGATTATCCTTTGTTCCGGTCTCTGCAGAACTTCCTTAATGGTTTAAAATTAAATTCCGCAGAGGACTGCAAAATGCACTTGGATCAGTTTTTTGCCCAGAAAACACAGAAGTTCTACAGTGATGGGATAATGTCTTTACCAGAAAAATGGCAAAGGGTCATTGATCAAAACGGCGCATATTTGTTTTAATAAACTTCATTTGAAATATATAAAAAAATCGTTTGAATTTTGTAAAAAAAATTATCAATACTTTTTAGACAACCTAATATTTAATTAGAAAGTGGGAAATTTGGGTCGAAAGTTTACAATTTTTATTTATTTTTTTTCAATGTACTCTGTATATATATTTAGAAGAAAAAAAAAAAAAAAAAAGAAGAAACAAAGAGGCTAAAAAAAAGCTCTATAATTTTACGATTTTATTTTTCCTTTTTGTTTTTTAATTTTATTTTTTTCACAATTTTTATATACTCTTAATAAATATATATTTTTATAATTTATTCACAGTCTTAAATTTTTTTTTATATACTTTTTATTTTGTCAAGTTTTTTTTTTATTTGTATATATACTATTTATATTTGTTTTTAATCATACATTGTTTTTATTTTATATTATTGAATTTAATACACATTTATTATAAATTATAGTAATTTTATATAAATAATATTAGTTTTATTATATATGTGTGGTGATAGATTTTATGATTAATTTGGTTTTTTTTGTTTAATTGTTAAATTGTTAAATGCACATAATATAAAAAAAAAATATATATTACAAAAAAAAAATGTATATTTTATATACTTTTAATATTTATTAAGAAGAGACATTTTCTAAATAATAAAATTCAGATGATTTATTGGTTTTATTAATTTTTATTTCTTGCGATTTTTTATTTACATTTTATTTGCTTTAATTTATCATATATATAAAGAAAATAAATACATTAAATTTTTTTTTTATATTATAATTATATTTATACATAAGAAGTGTGCCATAAATTGTTTATTTATTTTTTTTTTTAGCATATCGTTCAAAATCATCATAAGGATTTTATTTGGGGGTTTTCTTTTCGCATAACACACACATATTATTTATATATATATATATAGAATTTTATGAAAATATATTAGATTATGTATTGTTTTTTTTAGGCAATTCACGCAAGATGTTTTAAATATTTGAAAATTTCACAATTAAAGGTAGCCCATCAACATTCATTTAATTATATATTATTTATTTCATTGTATAATATTTAGTCTTTTATACAGTCATTCATAATAATTATATCGGTTTTTTCGCGGCGAGTTCAATTGTAGCTTAAACTAAGAAATATACGTTCCGTTTTTCAGTGAAAGTTTAAGCTCAGTGTTGAGCTGTGTCTCAATATATCGTTTTTAATATATAAGCGATAGATATTTGGGGTTTAAGCTACAATTTATTTAAAAAAAAAATATGTTACGATTACATCACAATATCAAAACAAAAACATTAAATACATTTTTATACTCGAATTAAAATTGATTTTCTTTCAGTCGAAAAGTTTCTACTTAAGCAAAATTGGTTAGAACAAAATTAAAATTAATTTTATATCAGTATAAATGTTTCCATTTAACGAAAATTATTAACAATTAAATTAAAACTGATTGTATTTCAGTATAAAATTTTCTATTGAAGGGAAATGGTTTGCAATCGATTTAAACAAAAAAAAATTATCGTATTATAACCAACAATCAATTTTAGCGCCCAACAACAGGCTTCTGTTGTTAGTTTCTTAATTTGTGGTTTTTACGGTGTCGATAATTAGCCATACGACCAACCGGAAGCGAGAATATGGAACTCTGTGTTAAAATTCAAATTCGAAAATAACCGAAAACACAAGACTTGTTTTATGTCTTCAGTAGTATTCGAACCCACGACTCAAAAAAAAAATTTTTATAAAGAATTTTAGGTTGGCATTTTTATCAATTACACCACAGAGTCATTTATCATCATCGACTTAAAGGGGATTTTATTTTAGTAGTCACTTTACCAATTAATAAATATTTAAAATTGATTTTCTTTCAGTATAGAAATTTTTCTAATAAAAACAAAATTGTTTAAATTTGAATTAAAATTGATTTAATTTCAGTAAAAAAAAGTAAAATTTCCATTTAAAGAAAATGGTTTAGTATCAAATTACCATTGATTTTATTTCAGTAAAAATGTTACAACTTAAGGAAAATGGTTTATAATCAAATTAGTATTGATTTTGTCTTTCATTAGAAAATTTTCTATTGAAACAAAATGTCTTTAGGGTCGACTTAAAGGGGATTGTGATTTAATAGAAATTTTACCAATTATAATTATTCGAATTCGAATTAGAATTGGAATTGATCAAAACATCACTATTTTATAATTCTTTATTTAATATATATATTCTTCGAATTGTATATGGAATTCTGTATAATTTAAAAATGATATTTAGGCTACCTTATATATAGAATTTGTTATAATATTATATAATAAAAAAATATATACTGTCGTCTTTTTTTTTTTTTGTTTTTTTTTTCTTTAGAAAACAGTTATCAGATTAAATTTAAATGTACAATTAAAAAATATAATTAGATGTAATATACAAAATAAATCTACATACATATAAACACCGGTAAAACGTATTCCAGATAAAACTGCAAAATATAAACGCCGATAAATGTTGAGCGCCTTTTGCAATGATAAAGTTTCCTGTCATTCATCCCATAAACATTGTTGTTTTTGACTTACATAATACAGCATTGAATTACATTTTCGGCATGTTTTAATGCCACAACGATAACTACCGGCATTCGAAGAACCAACATTATTGCTATCGGTTTTTCCTTTACAAAATTTTAGACCACACGGAAACCAACCTATACAAATTTCTATTTTACAATAACATGGTGCCCATAAACCGGTAACATCTGCACACCGTGACGATGCCGTCGGTGGAAATGAAGTTATACTGGATTTTTTTATTGATACACCTAGATAAAAATACAGGGGACATTTTATTTAATTTTTTTTTAGTAAGAAATGCAAATTCACTATCAACATAATAATTCTAGGACACTTGTATTTATATTTTAATATATCAATATATTTATATTTAGAAATATTAATTCCAATTTATGCGAAATAATACTTAAATTTATTAATAATAAATATATATATATAAATATGTGAAATAATAATAATATATTATTATTATTATTAATATTGTTATTTGGATTCCATACATATTTTTTTCGATTTGTATATCCTTTATATGAAAAACTAAATTTATATATGCCAATAAATATATCGCAAAAAAAAATAAAATAATAAATAAATAAATATTGTATATTCGTTTGCCATATGTGCCGCCGCACCATTTCGTATACCAATACATATATATCAAATGAAATTTTTTTTTTATAGCCATACATTTTCATATTTTTCTTCGAATATAGGATATAAAATTTATATTACATAAAATATATATGATAAAATATGAATTTATACAAATGAATTGAATTTTCAATATATAGGGTATAGCGTTTTTTTTTCTCAACAACTCGGCGGTGTAGTTGATAAAAATGTCAACCCGTATTTGAAATTCTTATAACATGTTTGTGTGGTGGATCGGAATCCGAATTTTCAGAGTTGTTCAATTTATATTTCATGCGGTTGGTCGTACGGATAATTAACGTAAAAGCACAAATTAGTTATAAACCAACAACAGAATGAAGCTATTTTCGGACGATAAAACCAATCATCGATTATAAGCGATTAATCCACATACTTTTGATTCTACATTTATTTATTTAAATTAATATATATGACGTTTTTTAACTTCAATTAAATCAACAATTTTGGTAAAAAAAAAATGAATTATAATATAAAAACACTACCAGCTAAACACAACAGGCACCAGTAAGCACATATTTTTGTACAATACTGATATATCCAAAGTATCAAGGGAATATCTTCAAAACTCAATGAGATATAAGAAACAAAAAATTTGTAAAATTTGCAATGGATGGGGTTATTTAAGTAACTTTGCGTTGACTATCATAATCACCACAAAATGGTGTCGTCGAAGAAAATGATATTCCACAAATTTATTTAATAGATATCAGGGAACAACTTTTAATCACATTTATCGCAAACAGTTTTACCCTGACAAAAATGGCTACATTGAAAACTCTACTTTTTTGCAAAATTAAATTATCGGAGGGAGTGGGGCTATAGTAAATTTGCTATAGATTTTATTCATATCGATTTTAAAATTTTCTTTTGTGAAATCCCAGGAATCTATTGGATTTCCGTGTGATACAGGAAAAATCAAAATTGGAAATTGAAAATATCTAGAACAGTAATTCTAGAAAATCGAAAATTATTAATTTTAGTTAGGTAGATCTATCCAAATGAATGATTTTCCATAAATTATCTATCTTTAGGATTATTATTAACACATCGTTTTGGAAGCACCATCAATTATTTTTTTTACACATTACGCTATGCTATGCTATAAAACCTCATTTTGATAAACGCATAGAATTGTATCCTTTGTAGTTTCAAGGTTTGATCAAAATTTTCTGTTAAAACTGTCTTAAATATTTCATCTCTCTGACAATGATAAGTTTAAATATTAAAAAATTGTGATATTGAATAACTTCGATTTAGAATTTGACATATATAGAATCACTGCACCGGTAATGTTTAGGGTATCCTCTATATATATATGAATATCGAATGATGAATGTGTAATGATTTAAATATATGGCAAAAATATATTCAGATAAATTTAGATAAATTCAATGGTTGTTATTTTTATTCGTATTATTTTCATCATATAAAGTATAGAATCTTTTCATCAGTTAATCGTTCCGTTCAAACTGAACATTTTAGTATACAAAAAAATAAAATTACGAAAAAAATGTGTTTATATATATAAAAAAAAACTGAAATGGGATACTCTTCCATTTCTGTATATACTTTGATATATATGTAAATATTGTACAGGAAAATTATGTACATTTATTATAAATGCACGTATATCCTGAATGAAATAAAAGTTTTCATTTCATTTCATATATATATATATTTCCGTATACGTGTTTTTTTCTGTATATAAATTTATATGTTGTTTCGTTTTACCAGTTTTACACATGAATATATATACAAAAGCTTAAACTATTTGCTTTCATATATACATATGATGATATGACGAAATATATGACATGTTATTAATACTACAAATATATGTATTTATACAAAAAAAAAATAATAGTAAAAGATTAAATGTATATATACGCATTGTGTATACCCATGAGAACAGGAAAAATGCGAAAAAACCGGTGACCGGTTTAGTAAAATACAATAATAATTGTATAAATTGTGTAAATCATATGTATAATAATAAAAAAGAAAAAATATTCATTGAAATACACAATGAGTAAAAAAAAGAAGCTTATATACATATTTATTTAGAATATTTACCTGGTTTTTGTAGCCAATAGCCCAGGTCATAATCTCGTACATATGTTGATTCAGGCGCTTCTGAACATATCTGTGATATATGACGACTAATAACATTTGACATACTTACTTTCATCCAAGCTGTCATCGTATAATTGTGGGTGCCTTGATCTTCTTCAGGTTGTCGTATTGTACTAGGATTTTTCTAAATTCAAATATAAATATAAATATTGTCAAGGATTAAATAAACATTTTCATATACTATATATACAGATTGTATCATTATGCGATAGAAAGGTACTGCGATTTGTATTACATTATAGAGGTATGTTTTTTTTTGATCCTATATTTGTGTTTATCACACGTTCTCCCTTATAAATTAATCATTTAATTAATGAAATATTTGGAAAGAGATGAACTATATTTCTAATTTTAATTTCTTTAAATCATTACACATTTTTTTGATATTTGAATCACGATAAAAAATTGGTGTTTACCTACTAAAAGGTAATGGACAATTTAAGAAAAATTTTTGATGATTAAAACAAAGGTTTTTTTTTATAATGCAATTCAAAGCTTCTTTTGTGAAATGGTATATATATCAGGATATCTCGTTTTTCTTAAAAAAAATGCTGTGTGTTTCGCATATATACTCGCAATAATATAATGCGACCATAAATTTCTGTTGGATTTTCATATTTTATTATGAAACAAAAAAGAATGGTATTTTCTTTTATCTCTTTTTATGTTACATAAATACATAAAAATGTATAAAAAATATTAGTATATCTTATATAGACTTATAGGTATATAAAATGTTACTTGGTACTTATTATATTTAAAGCAGAATTTAGTAGGTATAGGATATATACAAATTTGATAAGGTATAATATATAAGTAAACCCTAAAACATTAAACGAAATTATATGACAATTATGGATTCAGTCTGCGTATGTTTATGGAATATTTAATGAATGTTTATGCATTGAAAATTAATATGTTATTCTTGGGTTATTAACAAATTATTTAAATAAAGTCAATGATAATGGGATTTAAACAAAAGGCTGATTTATTCACCTTGTAACTAATGGAATCGTCCAAAATCAACCAAAATACCTAGACATACTTCATTATCAGAATATAATTGCAGTAAATAGATTGGATGAGGTTGAAATACAAGCTTAGAAGAACTGTCTGATTAGGGACTAGGAAAACTGTTACAAATCATCAATGTAAATTTTTTGGAATAAAAAAAGTTTCAGAAGCAATGGAAGGAATCGAAACGGATTGAAGGAAGCGAGCACTTAGGAGGAACGAGTGCCGATGTAGTACGATACCACGGTTTGAACACAAAAAGTCCTAAGTAGATACAACAATAGTATTCCAGGCGGGGTTGTGTGCCATTGCAAACGGAGGAATAGAATGCCTCAAAAAAAATTCGTTGTGCCGGAGACTGTCATCGCCTACTACACCTCATTACAATACGGCCTTTAAAACCTTCAAATTTATTGGAAAGGAACAGCTATTGGTTTTCCCTACTGGGACTGACTAACACGAAAAAGTTATTCAATCAAAATTTTACCGGGCTCCATATCGTAAGTAACTTAAAACGGGAGGAACTGAGAAAACTGGTATGATATGCCTTAGGGCATGGACCATTTAAAGTTCATCTGTACAAAATACGGAATGCCAAATGTGGAACGGGCAGATTTTGTACGGAAAATAAAGAGACGTCGATACGTTTGATAATTGATACGTTTCTTTATGTAAAAAAAACGCTACACCCCACGCAATAAAGTCACAATGCGAACAGAAATACCTGTTGAGGGTCTAATAAACTTTATCATGGAAATTAACCTCGAATACAATATAACTTCTCTGTACAGAGAAGTACAATATATCCTCTGGGTTGCAGTAACTAATGAACGGATTCACTTCTGCATTTCCGTGAAAAGAATTAAGAAGAGTATTTTGACAGTTTTATGCTTTACTTCATGCACAAAATACAAAAGTTAAAAGGAATATACCAACCACAGAAGGAATTATCTTAGCAACTTTCGGTGATGTTACAGTAATTCAATGACGGTTGGAGGCAACTTATTAGAGAAAAACTAGTAAAAACTTAAGCAGAGCTCTGAAAATACCATTCGCAATTGGTTTTGAATTATGATTCATAATTAAGAATACGAAGAAGCTTCGACAAAAGTATAATATAGTATAGTTTTTTATTCAATATCTATATATTATTTACAAAGGAAAACTATAGATTTGATATAATAAATTTAATCATATTCAATATTATGTTGTTTGTTAAAATATAAATAATTATCAAACTATTATATACGATATACGATACATAAATCCCCCTTTTAAAATATATACATATTGTACATATATAGTAATTAGAGATTCATATATTTAAATTACCATTAACAACGTATATAATAATCAACCAATTATAAGCCTTAATTATTCAAACATTATATATTATGGAAATTTAAATGAATAGATGAACCAAGTGTTTGTTTACTTTATATATTATATATATGTACGTACATATTACAATATAAACAAGTAAAACATTTTAAGATAATAATTAAATGCAAAATAATGGTAATTGATGTGGATAATAATAAGTACGATATTATTTAAATTATATTAATATAGATATTTTAAATTATCTAACAGATGCCACATTCATTGCACTATATCAATATTACATCCAAATTTATTGACATTTTTTTCTTTTATAATATGCGACGATAATGAATTTAAATGAATGTAAAAAAAAAATTCAAAGTATATATAATTAATATACCTGTCGTAATTTTGCCATTGCATCCGATGATATAAAACTTGATTTTTCCAATTGTGTTACAAAACACATCACTTGATATTGACTTTGTCCGCGTTCTTCTTCACCAAGTACAAGTGCTTTTAAAATTTGAACGTCCTAAAAAATACGTACACAAATAGAAAACAATTTTATATATATTGCAGATAAAATAACAATCAATCAATAAAATAATAAAATGAATATTAACATAGATAAAAAAAAAACAAAAGAAATAAAATGAATAGACAAAAAAAAACATTCATATAATATCATATTTAAAAAATCACTTACATTTCGAAAATCAATTAATTGTGTCACTAAAGTACCATCAGTTCTTTGAAATTCTAACATAATTACATCGTCGTTAACATTTGATGTTATTGTTTCTTGTACAACTTCACCACCCTAATATAGATATAGATTTATAAAAAAAAATTTTTATATTTTTATTCAACAATGCATATAATTTTATAATATTGTAATAATATTGTCATATACAATATATATAGTAGATATATTAAAAAAGGGAAATTAAAAAATAATCATATTTTATATAATAGGAAAATATGAAGGATTTTTTTTTATTATACAGCTTAAGATTTCATATTTTATTTTATTTTTAAGGTTTTTTTTTTAATTTTTTTATTTGTGTTCATATTCATTATATAATTATATTTTTATACTGCAAACAAACACATTATTATTTTCGTGTGTGCTATCGCATAATAATTAATTTCACTCGTCTATATATATTGAAGGTGTTATTTAACAGGGTGTTGTAATTATTTCCAGCAAAAAATCTGTGTATGTGGCTAGTTTGAAGCTCAAAATTGAAAAATGAATTCCACTTTAACCTATGTTAAACCACGGTGGTCAATTAACCGACTGCAGTGTACATGGCACTATTTTAAAACATCGTTTGTATATAAGAGACATTCATAAAAAACTAATGAGTTGAAATTGAGTATTGAGGGTATTGTGAGACTCCAAAATCTAAATCTGATTGCTGATTAACCGTGGACTAACTTTTTTTCATCCTCATCTTTCCGTATAAATCCTTTTTTTCCTACAATGTTATTCAAAAAAGCGACCAATAAACAATCCCATTTTACGAACCGAAGAGATTAAAATATTTGCACAATATATTTTATCTAAAACACGTTTTAATATATCTTTTTCTCATTGGTGTTCTTCTGGAAAAGCCATTTCACACAACGAAGGATAAATACAATTTCACACAACGTAGGGTAAATTATCTCTAAACGGAAGGAAATTAAAAGTATTCTCAATTGGTTTTGGTTATGGTAAGTTAAATAGTTTAAAATTTATAGCTTAATCACCGATTGCATATCTTTATCAATGAACGTAAATATTCAACATACTGTAACTCATCGGGGTAGGAATTTTAGCTGAACCGTGCCGGGTTTGGACAATTTGACGAAATTTTGACACGCAAGACCGCTTCCCAGAATTCAGCAATGCATCGGGGTTATCGTACATATACTGAAACATCTTGTATATATAAGAAATATAATCGGTATATAGAAACCTATATATAATATATAAATTATTTGAATTTAATGCGATATACTATATATAATGAGAAAATAATCGCACGTATTATTTTTTTCGATGTTTTCGAGTCTTTTAAAATTGTTCTATATAAAATTTAATAAGGATTTGTTTTAATTATGTTTTAATTTGAAACTTTTATTCGTATATAAATTAATGTCTTTTTTTTGCGTTTGTGTGAAAATTGGTTTTAAATAAAAAAAAATTGACATATGGGAATTATATCATTTTTTTTTTTGGTAGAAAATATAATAACGAGGTGTTTAATAATATAGGTTTGTGTGTGTGATGGGTATAATAATTTATCAATATCCGCATATATTATATATTTGCGATGATAAATTATCAAAAATATAAAATTGATAAATGAGATATGTAATTTTATTTAAATTAAAACTTTTAAAATCCATTTATAGAACTCTTTCGTTATTATACAATATAGAAAGAAATGTTTGTAAATAAAAATATATATGATAAAATTCAAATTACACAAGGATAAAATACACGTATGTAAAAATAGTTTGATTGATGTATGGAACATATGCATTTTATAGATATATCATTCAGTTTTTTTTTTGTTTAAGTCGCATGTTAAAAGGTTAATACTTTCTTTACCATTACCCAGAAAATTATTACCTTGCCTAGTCTTTTATTAACTATTTGGTCGTTAGCCTGGACCCATTCAAAATATATGTATCGTGGAATCCGTGCACGTAACGATCCATCACAGATAGGTATATAGGAGTAGAGAATGTACTTATTTTAATGGAAAATGTATAGAATATTCTTATGAACTTATAAACATTGGGCCACAATATTTTGGATATAAAATCGTATTTATAATTCTATTAATATCCATAATTTTTTTCGTTTGAAATATTATAAAGTTTCTGTTTTATTCGAAATCGGAGGCGAACGAAAAAATTGGGCGGATTTCACAATCCTGTATATAGTAAATGTTACTATATATATGCATATATATTTATAATTTATAATATTAAATACATAATCAATATTACAGCATTTATACGTTTATACAAAGATAAATACGTATATATTTTTATATACATAAATTGATTATTGGCTGAAGTCCAGATAAAATTATACCGATAAATAAATAGAATTTCAATGGATCTATCTATCTTATATGTTCAATTAGTTTAATATAAATAATAAATATATATATATATATCTATATTTATACATTATACAGTAATCAATAAAATAAACACACTCGAGGGTCATTCAAAATTCAACAAATGAATATTTAATTATTCAACATTTATAATTAATAAAAAATAAATTAATACAAAAATCTATATAAATAGAAAAATTAGATCATATATCTATATTATAAAATTACAATTTATACGGTCTAATTATCGTAAAAATATTTTATATATTCAAATCAATTATCGGGTATTCTTAAGTATTTAAAGATCATAAACGTATTGTGATATCAAAGAAAAGTTATATGGTATGAAGGGAGTGATATCAAAGTAGTTGATTGATAAATTACAGAATTAGTGATCAAAAAGAAATCATTTTATATTCCTTTGTATCGAAGATTATAGACGTTTGGTTGATTTTTAAAAATGGTTTTCCTTTATAATCTATAAATAAATAGTCCAATATTTATCTATTATGTTTATTTGCCCGTTATGTTTTTTACTTTTGTTTATACATACAATAAAATAAAATATATAAATAGTGAAGCACCACACTGTTTGAACGCTTCGAGTGGTGTGGACAACAGAATTGCGTGAGCGTGGCATAAATTTAAAAAAATAAAATAGTCATTGAAGTAGGTACTTTTGTTTTACACACACACACACACACACATATACTCTATTCACTATTGTAAACTCTCACATTTCTTTTTAAATTTTCCTTTTAATTTAGCATTTTCCTCTTGTCCAAAACTCGAGGCTTCGATACCACGACGCGTACTCTTAACTGTAAATAGATATGTATATCGAATTATATACACCGTCGAACATATATACTACAGGTATTTCTTTAATGTATTCCAATATTTTATATATATACTCAAATCATCAATTTATTTACCTTATATACAGAATGAAAGTAAAATCTATATAGATTTATTATTATTGTTTATTTATTTTTCTACAACAATATAGATATAGATACTTGATGATTTTTCATATAAATCGTAATGTACAACAATATAAAATGGTTTTTTTTTTATTTTTATTCTATTTCACCATACAATATTTATTTATTTATATACTATAAATTTTACAATCAAATAAAATAGAGCTTAAATAAAAATTCATTAAATTTTAATATTTGATATATGTATATAAAAGCGAAAATATAATAATGATAATATATAAAATAATAAAAATAATTAATTTATAACTAATTTGATATTATAAGTAATAAATTAAAGTCTGATTAGTAATTGATTGTATAAAATTATTCTGTAGTAGGTTTCATAATTTTTTGCTTTTCCGGTATTCGTATAATTAGCGGTACAACCAACCACAATTCTGTGTAATAATTCAAAATGGAAACTAACCAAAAAGTATAAAACATATTTTATGTGTTCAGTATAGGATTCGAATCCATGACCACAAAATTTCTTAACATTAGTTTGCGATTTTTATCAAGTACACCACAGAGTTACAACGTTATTGATTAGTAATTTGGAAGTGCGATCAATTGTAGTTTTAGACTTAGAAGATTTGATAAAGAAATCACATTTTTTCGTAAAGTTTCGCATGAAAGTAATAAGTAAAATAAAACAATATGAAACTTATAATATTTTTAATTATATAATCTAAAATGTGCCGACAATTGAAATCTTTATGAAAAATGTGTACCATGACGATAAAATTATGAAGAAGAAGAATTTTTAAATATTTTCTGATTTATTTTTATTTTCATGCGATACGATTTCAAACACTATTGAACAAAATAATTTTCCACGGGAAACTCATACGAAACTCATAAACGTAAAGCTTTTACATTTCATGATATTTTTTCTGAAAAAAAATATGCAATTAAATTCTATGGAATGTATTGTATTGAATGTATTATCAAAGCGTCCTTTCTTATAATTTTAACAAATTAATGAATTTTTCCTGTATGATTTTCATGCGGGAAACCACATTCAATGGTATTTTGTCCCCATAGAACATTAATAAATACCATTGTAATTCAAAATTTTCATTTCAGTTCAATCACATACATTCAACAACTTATCGTGTAAAAATCCCGTGTAAATCCGGTGTCCTTTTATAGTTGTTGTGGGCAAACTTAAACTCAAATTTGTCAAGGTGCGTTGTCATGCACACGAACCAAAAATTCACAGAACGACACGAAACATCGGACAGATTTTAAAAATTCCATGTAATTTGGTCAGTGTATTTACAAAGCGTAAGTCAAATGGTTTCATTAATAATGTATATACCTCTCGGAATTCAATTTATGTAATTAAATAGTCAGAAATATCATTCACATATATTTTTGTTTTTAATTACATATGTATTATACAGAAAAGAAAAATTGGATTAATTAATTAATCTTAATTAATCTGTTTTATTTAATAACTACAATTCGGGGCAATGTCCAAATTCATAAGGATTAATTCCCAATTCAGTGTCAAATTTTTTCGTGATAATCATGTTAATCGGGAGAATGGAGAATCACATCAGGAAATTCTGGTAATTTTATTTTTACGATCAAATTTTTTTCAAAATTTCCCAATTGCAGTATTTTTCCACGAATTTTCCACATCAGAAATCAAATTAATTTTATAAACTATATTATAATGATAACGTGTAAAATCAATATAGAATCGAAATATATTACAAACAACATTGGCCAACACCTACATACATATATATAAGATGTAAGTAAAAATAAAATGGAAAATATTATAAAAACATTATTAAGAGATCCTATTTGCTTATTCTCCGCTAACATATTATATACATTTTGAAGTTAGAATAAATCTTTTAATCATATAAAAAAATATACATAGATTAATATATAATATATATAAATATATATACTTATAATACGGTATAAGAAGAAAATTAAAGTACAATTTCGTTTGTTATAAAAATATTATTTTTTCATTTTTCTGTAATTTTAATATAAATTTCATCTCATATAATATTATTTTCTCTATATATATATATATATTTTTTTTTTGTATCGCAGACATTATAATTTATTTTATAACATGTCAGATGCAATTTACGTAAATCCAATTTTATTATGTATATTACGTATACGTAATACGATTTATAATTCAGGTGTTTGCAGGTTTATATTTATAAAATATACGGTATAATATATAGTTAATAATATTTGAATTTTTTTTAAAATATCCAATTTCATTCATTATAATCATAAAGAAATATATTATAGCTGAATCAATTTTATTCTATATATATACTGCGTCAACATCGATACTAAGTTAAGGTTTTCAAGAAATATGAATGAATAATTCACAAATCAAATCAAAAATCATTTAACCCTTGGATGTATAACCAAAAATTCTACACTTTTGAAAAATCGGGTTTTATTTATACCCATAGAGATGAAATGAAGTACTTATGCGTTAATAGCAGAAATTTCGGCTGGCACATATTCGACAGAACTTCTGCTGAATGTGCTATTTTTGCTAATGTCGCAGATAATTTTTTTCATAGTGGGTATAATTGTACCTATAGAAAATGCAAATCCGCGGTGTCTTGTAAAAACAAAAATGACCATGATTCTGAACACTTTGTTTGTAAGTTAAGTACACCATTTTTAGGATTCAGGATACAATTGAATATTCAAAGATGTCACCAAAGGACATAGACATAAGTAAAACAAAATAAGTTTGTAAAGCACTTTTAAAAACAAATGAGTATTAAAATGCCCATATATGCTGCATTCTAAGGTTAATATTTAATAAAACAAAAAATTATCAATCGAACATTTATGTTTTTATTTTATTGAAATTTTTATAAAAAAAAAATAAAAAACGTTTATTATAAGTTTATTTTTTATATATACTTATTATTATCAACATTGCAACTTTATATGAAGATATAAATATATTTAATACTAAAATATGATTTTTCAAAAAAAAATAAAACCAATTATTATTTGTTTATTTCATATACATATTTTATAAAATATTTGTATACTTGCTACATACAAATATATAAAAAATTGTAATAAAGAAAAAATCTTTCTTTTGTGCTTTATGCAAAACAAAATGAAATAAATAAAGAAAAAATATCACAAAGAATAGAAATTTTTCTTTCATTCAAATATTTTTCACCCAAATACGAAATAAAAGAAAGTATAGAAATATAATATTATATTATATACGATATATGATGATATATAAATGAAATTTATATTCGTACAGTCAAACGATTTTTAACCGACTCGTCACATAATTTTTAACCCGAAAACAATTATATATAAATTTTTAATGTAATTTTATTTTATTCCCGGTTTATTTCGGTTTCCCATAACTATTTTATAGATGTCAGTATTAAATTTATAAAATTATGCCTGAGTCTGTGCCGACTAATTACATGGTCATTTTGATTGTCTGTTCGTTCGTCCATATGTGCGTCTACGATAATTCAGAAACAATTGAACGAATTCTAATTTTTTTTTCTCAAATCCGAGCTTCTACCTCCTATCATCGCTTACAAAATTTTCCATCCAAATTTTTTGATTCTCGAGACATTGTTTTGACATCAACGAGTTTTAAGATATGTATAATTGAAATTTTGGAAATAGCTTTAAGGTACCACATGCGAAAAATTAACTTCTCCAAATTTCTCCAACACCACCACCCCCACCCGTTCCCATAATAATTATTTGGATTAATTAAGATATCTCGTTTGGTTTCTAACAACTCGAATCGAATTTATTTGGGAATTTGAAGTTACGATAAAAATTTAAAAAACTCATTGATGAAGATATATCGTTTTTTTTTATTCTGAACCATGGTCTTGAAATATATTTAAATATTGTGCTAAATTGTGAAAGAATGTTATCAATGATCAGGAAATTTTTGTCAAGGTGGTATAAATGCATTAAAATTTATCAATTTCGGAGTGTGATCTTAACATGGCGTTAATCAATCATTTTGAAATTTCTGAAGAACATGGAGGTTTGAAGACAAACTGTACCAAACCAGCACACCTTACACAACCAAGGTAGGTTTATGCCAAATGGAATAGGCAAGACTGGACAGAGTACAATGTAATAAGGTAATAAGATGAGTTGTATAAATAGTCTTATAGATTATTACCCGAAAAGGGTGTTGTGTCAGGTCATAAATATGCCGCTGCTTTCTTGACCTTTGTAACACCTTTTTATAAATAATAAATAACTATATAAATACAAATGCAAAACACAAAGGCAAAATTAAACCTTAGTTTGATTCTGTACAATGTTTGTTAATATCGAATTACATTTTGGACATCGAATTTTTATTAATTTCCCCTGTTAATATATAGAATTTGATACGGATTATACTACTACTGATGTATAATCCGAAAATGTAACATGAACAGGGATTTTACAACTAATAATTGAATTTTCCATGTGGTCAAACGAATAATTGACATTTGACTGTACGTATACGTACAAATAGCACGTATAAAGACGTTGTCATGCAAACACCTGAAACAAGAGGAATCTACTGACGGACAGGGGGTAAACGGGGTTACATTTATCACCAATCAACTCTTCATAAAATTTTAATATAATGAATGATATGACATTCAAATTCATATTCTCAAGAACATCATTATTGGATTTGTTGGAGAGTTCCTGGATGGAAAAAATTCCACGATATGAAAGTGCACGATTTTCCATTTTTTTTATTAAACCTACAGAACAAAAAACAAGTGAATTGATTACAAACAGATCGAAATATCACTTATATAGTCACCTGGATTTATATGGGAACTCCTGCATGATGATTCTTTCGTGGATTTGGTACAAAATCTCTATGTATACGGAATTTCATTGAAATAGCTTTAAATTCATTGCTATTTAGCAGTGACAAAAACGACGGAAAATTTGCAATCGAGGGATGGGGTGATAACCGAATAAGTAAAGATAACCGAGCGAGTGAGCCAAAGAAAAGAGAAACATTTTCATTCGATTTAACTGAATAACCAGTTACAATTATAATGGAGAAAATTGATAAAAAAAAAAGAGATCTTAGTTATTATCTTTTTTTTCCAAAACAATAACTATAATGGACTTTACTGAAAGTACATGCTTAAATGTATTGAATGATCAAAGAAACACGGTTTTTATATTTTCTTTCTTCTATATCGGTGCTATATACACCAAGTATAAATATATAAGAGTTTTTCATAAGAGAATGCCAACATTTTTTTTTCTTTCCCAGTATATACATTTATTTATATATATATATATATAAATATACATTTGTAGAAAAATATACGCAATATACTTTTGATTGTGGTTTTTTTTTATTTATATATATATATATGCAATATATACGAGTATCTATATATATGAAAAAAGAAATGGATTTCTTTTTCATTTCATATTCATCATAATAAAACTATGGGGGTGTTATATTTTAATAAATTTTTATAACCAAACATGTAGGATATATATATATATATAGAAAAAAGTATTATGGGATTTTCCTATACTTTTTTTTTTTAATATCGAAATAAATCATAATTATAATATTATATAGTAAATATAAATGCCTATATATAAAAACAAAATAATAAAATGTTTTGTGTATAAAAGTAATTGTGTATAAATGATTATATAAATTATTAATATTTGATATGCGATGAAAATTAATTAAGTTTTTATACGTTTATATTCAAGTATATTTTATCGTAAAAATTTTCTATACACATGTATCAGAGACGGTTTGTGAATAAATTTCAAGATTTTGTCAAAACGAGGTGATATTCTGAAGGGCACATGTATATAATTAGAAGATTAATGGAAGAAAAAATCTATATGAATCGGGTTCGCGCCTGTAAAACCTCAAAATTCTATTGCCGTGTGAGCCTATAACGAAATCGCGTAATCCGGCGATGAATGCGCCTATGATATGCATTAAATATTTAATATCAAAACGTTTTCATAATATCGTGAAATTTTTTCATGGAAAGTCCATGGTATGATGGTATGTATGTAGGGATAAATTTTAAAATAAATACACGAACTGGTATCGATAAAGTATACCAGTTCGTGTATGTACGAATATATACATATATATTAATTAAAACAATCAATCTATACAGGACGATATATTGTTTTGTACATTTCAATTTTAAATTAAATATTTAACAATAATTTTATATACACATAGTTCATACATTTAAAATCAATTATTATAAATGCACATCTATTAAACAAAAACGTTGATACATATATATATATATAGTGTATAGTATTTATATAGCCCGTCATATGTGTGTATTTAAAATTGGAATTACTATTTACAGATAGATTTTACAAATGTCCATTCACATATTCATCAATCACTATATAAAATATTTGAGATACTAATTAATTATATATATATCGTATATCGTAAACACATGCAACCAGTTCATCGTATACAGACAAATTCAGATGATGAATTATGAATATTTATGTCGTTTTTTTTATTTCACCATTCACCATCGACTACACTCTCGCTTGTTGGCTGTGTCGATGGTGTAAACAATGCATACATAAGAGTTCTTTTTTTTTTTTTTGGTAATATTTTTTCAATTAGCTATAGAGAACACTAATTTTCATTATTTTCTGATCGTTTCATGCACTAGCACTGACACACATACGCGTGGCCTTGACAAAAACCGCCGATACTTTAAAGGTGTTGGTGTGATGGGTGTTATGTGAAAAAGAAATGCCATTATATATATATTTATGTATATATAAACAAAGATCTATATAGAATTTGTGTGTTTATTTTGTTTACCATATATAGAATATAGATATAGAGAATGTGCCTTATGCACACATTTCATTTCTGATTAAAGGTGAATATACTAGTTTACAATAAAATCATTCTGAATGTATCTGCGTTATGCGAATTGGATGCAAATTTGGATTATAATCATCACTATATATAATATATAACTATCTGTGGTAGTTGATATGAAATCAGCAACGGCGGATTTATATAAAAAATATACAGGAGCCTCGACAAATTATTCCAGAAACAAGGACACACACAATGTGGGAGCGGAGCCATGCAGTGTAGATTGTCGAATGAGGATAGTGATGAGGACTATATGGTACAAATACTCGTAAAATGATCGGCCCTGAGTAAAAAAAAAAAGATTATGTCTGGGAAAACATTTTCTTAGTAAGATAGTGGATATAAGAAATCGCTTGCGGTAAAATCGATCATCAATTTTCTGATTCGTAACCTGTGAGGAAAAGTAAAGCAAGGAGAGGCACAATAGATCTTACTGGTTGCGGTGTGATGGGGTATTTTGGAATCCAACGCCGAGTTGGATATTATTTTAAACATGATGATGAGTGTTTATTATATATAATTATGAATATGTCTGTGTAGACTTTTGTTAATCTTTGGATGCGTCCGACACATCCAAACCAAAGATAATCATTAATTTGTTCCCAATTAATAAATTGTGACTTAGTTCACGAATTCAAATCAGAAATAGCACAAGTAATGGATGAACTCGCGACAATTGGGTTAGATGCTTTACCCACGACACCAGTAAGTAGTTTTATAATTATTATAAACGTTCAATTGTAATCGGATAGGAAATATTAAAATATTCTTCAAAATTTGTCAATTAAACTATTTACCTTCTTCTAATAATTTATTATTATAAACTATTACCTTTATTTGTATCTGAAAGGTAAACATATGCTTGTGTTCATTACATAGATAAAAGCATATATAAAGCATATCTAAATAAACAAATATTATTAATGTATGTATTTATTTGTATATATATACGTATATGGATATATAATGATATGTTATGTTGATGATTTTCAGCTTAAGTTCCCAAAAACCAAACAATTTAAATGGAATAATCACGTATATAGGTAAATTTATATTTCAATATATACAATTTTACATATACCATACATTGAATAATATATATGTATATATCTATAAAATATAGCAAGACCTCGAATATAGTGTAAATATTTAGCATATATATCCAGATTTGTAATATAGAGTAGAATTTATATATGTATAGTTATGTAGTTACCTATACGGAGGTTGTATATATAAAAACCATTATACCTGCAATCATATGATTCGTATCCTAAAATATATATGATGGTTAATGAAAATTTTAAACACACTGGCAAAATTCATATGCCATAAAAAATTTTAAATTCATTCTGCGGTGTCTATTGATCAATTGTATTGGAGAAAAATGTTGATCATGTAAAAATATGGTTCATAATATGAGTGGCATTTCATATATCGAAATGTCCCTATGGTAATAATTTAACTTTAACCATTTACCAAGCTGGTATTTTAGAATGTTTCCTATATACAATCAGTTGATTAAAATTAACAAAAAACAAACAAACCTTAAACGTGTCTTTAATCGTGTCTTAAGAATTTAATTTTCATATTCTCTTTCAATTTTAAATCAAATCAAATATAGTCGAATTTATCGATTTCTTCTTTAACAAAAATCCGATCCGATCCGATCTTTTTGGAAAAACAATTGCAAATTTCTAAAATCTATCAATTCTACAATACACAACCAATTTAATGTTTTGTCGCATATTATAATAATGGTTTTATGGTTTTCTACGTGTGTATATAATTTACCTCTATGATACACATATATTTATACTAATATATAATCATGAATTTATAAACAGTGACGAGCAATACTATATAAGAGTTTTGTTTTACAAAATGTATTTGATGCGTTGTGTCTTAGGCATGTTTCTCACCCACTTATTACATGTTCACTTACCACTTATCATATGTTCACCCACATATTGACCGAAAAACTCAATACAGACAAATTTAAAGATATATAATTGATGAAGATCTAAAATAAGCAGTGGCAATTTATTCCGCTTAACGATGACATAAACAAAAACGATTTGCGAAAGGAATGACAATAACAATTCGGGACAATTAAATTAAGACATCTGGACGACTGATCAGGCGGAATATTCCTCATCCAGAGCAACGAAACCGACGAATATAACAATTTATGTAGCTTCATATAAACTTTGATACCTTAATATACATTTCATTAATTTGAAGATAACAATTTGAAGACGGATTAAGATGAGTATTAAGTCAACAGCCCTGAAATTATAAGATAAGTATTAAATGAACACAGTTCAGGGTAGTAGTTTTTTTAATTGAGCATTTTATTAAACCGATGCAAACCGAATACATAACGTGAGTAATTTTTAAATAAAATATTCCGCCTGCCCAGTACCCCAGCAATTATAGAGGGTAACACAACCCCACAATTCAAAAGAAGAGGAATCAACAGTGCCATCACCAAAACTCAACGAACCATTGGCCATTCTTTAGCTAAAATGGAAAAACAAGCTTGAAAATTTATTAGACGCCAGACATTGAATATAGTTAGAAAAAAGAAGAGTTTTAGGCAGTATTGATCGCCACTGTATTTATTCTTACACTACATATATATAGTATAGATTCTACACATATTATATATTGTATATGCATTTATAATATATAAATAGAATAAATCAAAATAGCGTTTGCATTAATAAGAAGGAAAATGTGTACACATATAATTTATAAATTATACTGTTATTATAAATTAATATATTATCTTTATAATTACAGTCGGATTCCAAAAGAAAGAAACAATAACATTTTTACTATTCCTTCTATGAAGAAATTTCTTCAAATCGAATTCCCATTGGCTTTGAGCAATTAAAGGAAGAATCAGTATAACATAAATACGCACACAAAAATAAAATTAATTAATTTTTATTTCAATATGTAGATAATAGCCAAAATTAAGATTCCAATAGTGGATAAGTGTATTTATAGTAGGGATTTATGAAACAGTGAATTCAATGTAAAGTTAAAAACAAATAGAAATATTGCTTATTCATTTCAGAAACAATACAATATCCCTGATCTTTCATAAAATCGAAATTTTGAAAACAAATTCGGGAAAATCCATTTTCCGGAAAGAATTTTCCGAAAGGAAATACTGTAATTCTTCCTTTAACACCGAATCTATAAGGTATCTAGACGAGTAATTTCTTCAAGTAGAAATTTGACGGCATTTGACTGTATGGTATGAAAATAAATATACGAATTAAGACACTGTATATATATGTATATTAAATTTACATTCCATTAATTGAATAAATTATTTATAAATACATCAAACCATATTATTTTATAGAAGAATACAGAAATATACACTAGATTATTATGATAAGGATATATGATATCAAAAACGTATGTACGAATATTATATAAAGGCGTGTATTCGAATAAAAAAATGTCTGCGATATTGTTATATTATTAAATGAAAAAATATACAATAATCATATCGATTACATACATAAAATTCATTTTTATAAATCACATTTTTTAAAGAATGTTTATTATTTATTATAAGAACAAAAATTTATATATTACTTCTATTATGGAAATAATTGATATATTAATTATGTGTCTGATATAAAAAAAAATTCATTATCAAATTATATAACAAATGCGGGAATTCAATTACAAAGAAAATGAGAAATTATCTTAATTTATTATGCATAATAACGCGTAAAAGACCTATAAAAGATCATCAGATTAATTTCATTATTTATGTAAATTTTTCGTTTCAAAAACAATATATACAGATTATTACAGATAATAACTTTGTTATTGACATGAAACGGGTATATTTTATATATATAGTTACTACTCTAACCACTATAATATCGGAAACCTGCTATTTTATCCATATGCTCGATTTTAAGACAAAAAAAGTTTTGATTTGGACTGAAAAATTGTTAGGGATATTATTTGTTAGGGGGAAAACATGTTTAATAAAATATGTCTTTATATCTATCTATATTCATAGTTCGGTTCATGAATTCATTGCCTTGTCCACTCTCGTGCAGCAGGTTTTTTGGGTTGCTGTTGACCATTTTAGACTTATATCACGCACAGCACTTCTCCTATTTTTTCACAATTGCGTTTTCACAATGATCAGTAACATTAGATATTCGACCACTTTTATTTTGATTGTGATTCAAATAAACCGGTTAACGATATTTTTTAAATATTAAATAGGGTAGAACAAAAATTAGTTATATCAAGTTCTTTAGGAATATTTCGAATTGTTGTATATAATAAATAGGATTAAAAAGAACCATGCAGTCCCGATTTAAGTACAATAGTATTATTGTGGGCATTAATAAATCAAAGTTAAAAAATTATCCGAAAGTTATACAATTGAAGGAGGGAAGAATTGAAAGGAAAAATCATTGAAACATGGAACTCAATAACACCGGATGAATTCTAAAATGTAGTAAATACTATGTATATGATAGTAGAGGCTGCCATAAAGACCAAAGCTGACGTATAATATAAGTGTCCGATATTATAATGGTCACAATTTTTTTTTTGTTAAACTGTATCATTTTAAAATGAATTCCATAATTCATTGAATTTAAAAGTTGTTTTTACTTCTGTTTAAAAAAAAATTATGATTTATAATCGGCCCTTATAAAATCAAGAGCATATGGATAAAAATAGCAGACGTCCGATATTATAGTGGTTAGAGTAGTATTAGAATACATTTATATATGCCCAAAAGTTTTATAAAAATAAATCAAATCAACAGAACAGATCAATTAGTAAAATTACTTTTATTATATCAACAGGAGTTTTTATTGTCTTTTTTGTATTTGTTTGAAAATGTTTTATATGTTTTAATCTTTTATATCCATATATATATATATATATATATATATATATATATATATATATATATATATGCGCGTATAACAGATAATTCAATTATTATATAAAATATACTGGTTCTGTTTGGTAATTATAAAATATATTTTATTTGTATACTATGTTATCATGCAGATATATAGTTATATATAGATTTTTATCAATTTTTATAATCAGCTACATATGCATATAAATAGTATATAAATGAAGTATATGAAAAACAAATAATAGGATATGAATGAAGTATATAACAAACATTTATATTATATATATACAATATACATATAATATTATTTTATATTTACTTTATACAAATTGAAAAAAAAATTTTTTTACTATTATATGAGATTATGTAGAATAATTTTTCAAATAAAAATGCAAATATTCATATAAAAATAAATTTAATAAAAAAACGCAACGAATATATAGGAAATTTCATATTTTATATATTTGAAAAGTATATTATTTATACAAGGATTATTATACACATATGTCATATACTATATATATTATAACATATATATAGAATGATATATATAGAATGAGATTATTATATCCAAATACCAAAATAAATATAATAACTTTATTAAAAAAATAATCAATAACTTCAAAAATTAATATATCAAAAAAAAATTCATTCATTGAATTCAAATATATAGGGCATTGGGAAAAATCAATGTTTATTTATAAATAAGTTATTTTAAAGCATTCGAGTTTGTATATAGAAAACTTTTGGTTTTATAGTGGATTTGCCTGAATATTTTGATATATTGTAGTAGTAAAGTACAATAAAGTACAAATCAAATGTGACCCGATGAAAATTGGCAAAAATAAGCAAAATTTTATTTTCTGCTGCATTTTAAGCTGTCATTTTGAAGTTTATTAAAAAAAGTATTTTTGGGATAGGTGAGTTAAAGTTAAATATCGTTAAATATCAAATTTGAATTAAATCTGATGACAATTGACAAAGTTGTGAGCAAATTTCATTTTTTTTAAATATGAACTAAAATACCAATTTTTTCAAAAAATGGAAATGAAACTTCAATTTATTTTCATGATCATTATAAAATATCCGAAGTTCATCAACATCGAACCAAAATTATAAAAATCACGTAATAATTTCGACATTGAATATTGGGGTAACGGAGATCTTGAGACATGAAGTCACTATTTTGATATTGGTAAAAAAAAAGTCTCTTATATAAAATATGCGAATTAGTTCAAATTAAATTGTTTATTCAATTCAATTGAATTCAATGCATAAATTGTAG
The DNA here is from genome assembly GCA_958336335.1 of Dilophus febrilis. Taxonomy (NCBI): domain Eukaryota; kingdom Metazoa; phylum Arthropoda; class Insecta; order Diptera; family Bibionidae; genus Dilophus; species Dilophus febrilis. The sequence goes on from OY284471.1 coordinate 34,152,780, forward strand.
AACTTATGGCGAATTTTCATTTTTGCCGTAATTTGGGATTTAACCCAAACCCAAAGTAAATAAAATAAACTTTGATTTATAATTGCTGAATTCGTGTTTTTTTTTTTCATGTTTTCAGGTAAAAAATGTTTATCATGAAAATTTTCGAGAAACATCAATCTGGAAATATGTGAAATTTTTTCCAAACAACAGAACAAAATTAAAGGAAATTCATTTACCTATATATGAATAAAAATTGGTTATTAATGGTTCTATAGCCTGAATGGTTTAGAAATTATATAAATCTTAATAATATGTTTTTGACTGGATTTTTTTCCAACATCCTGGGGAGGGGTTGAAGTTCGATCACCCATTGCGAAAAGGATTTTTTTCCTAGAAATACTCTCAGGATTACGTGGTATTCGACTTTGTATGATTATACTGGGACAAACTGCAAAGTAAACTATATTCTAATTAAATATGTATACAGTTTGTTTTCAAAATGTTGTATATATTCCAATTTGAAACAAAAAGAATATTATCAATATACATAAACTAAAATAAATCAATCTGAAATACCATTATCCAAGATTATGGTAAATAAAAATAAATATAAAAATATAGTTCTATAACTATACATATATTCTTACATAAAACAGATAGATTAATTCCTTTATATTTTGGTATGAAGTTAATCTTTCTGCACTTTTATATATTTATATATTAATAAAATGATTTATGGTATATAATAGATATTATATATAAAAAAAGGTATGTATCAAAAAGGCATTTTGATGAAATTTTAGGCAAATAGTAAAATTAAACTAAAATCAACAAAATATACAGTTTATACAATAATTATTCAAATGCACAAAATTAAACCAAAGGATAATACTTATAGGGCAAAGTTTGAAAAAATATTTATTCGTTATAAAGTAAATATACATCCAATGTATATCTCGAACCACTTGGCCGATGTCTTGATTATAAGAATTATTTAAGTTATCCAATGGAACAACAGCAACAGATATTTCCCATCCCAAAAACCACCTTACAACTTTCCAGGATCTAATTCCAAGTATGATACAAATGTAAGGTCAAACTTCGTACGGGTGCGGGCATAAAAATATTCATTAAATTTCAAATTTATTATAAATAAAGCGTAAATAAATACATCACCGCGTTAAGAGAATTCAGGGACAGTTTTTTAGTTTCATAACGCCTATATCTACATCCATATCGCTTTACTATCAATCCACCTATATATATATTCACAACAAACAACATACAACTGAGTCGGCAATCCAGAACCCCAACGCAACGACCTCTAAAAAATTTTCTATTTGTGACATTTTGTAAATGAAATTTGGAAAATATTTAATATATTGTATTCGTATAAAATTTATTAGTGAATCATTTGCTGTTGTCATAGTCAGGACGGCATATAAATAATTATTTTCCATACTGTATATATAAATATATCTGTATATTTATAATATGATGACAATCAATCATAATCTGAAATGATTACATTTCAGTGATGAATTAATTTAGATGCATTATTATATTAGATTATATATATAATTGTATAATATAATATAGCAGATAGTATATAATATATAAGAAATAAATATATATAAAGATATACAATTATTCATGTTTAAATAATTTGTTTTGTATTTTAATTTGGCAGCTGTATGTATATAGTATATAATAACAAAATTTTCGTTTACAACCGATGAATGATTTTTGAAAAGAATTATTCTGTAATTGGTTTTATAATTGGTTTAGCCGTACGAACAATCACATGAGAAAAAATATATGTAACTTTTTTGTGAAATTAATCGGAAAACACAAAACATTCAGTGATGCGATGTGAGAAAATTAGTGCCGATGACCCAAATGATGATCGGATACGCTTAAAATTTAAATTAATTATATACAACAAAACTTGAGGTTTTTTAATTTTTCGAATTATATCCCCATTGTTTTTTTTCTAATTTTCAATTTTCTTATGGCCTCATTTGAAAAGCTCCGCCACTGATAAACATTGTGTATATGTCTTCAGCCGAATTCGATTTCACGAACCCTCAAAATTTTATTCGAATTTTATGTTGTCGTTTTCGTACCACATAAATACATCACATAGAGATTTATATTAATACACAGTTAAGGTATATACAAATAACCACATTTTTACTAATCCGATAATAATTTTTTGCTCTCTAAACTTATAAAAATATAACAAAAATAATAAAAAATATATATATGCTTTTATCTATATATTGAGACTAGAGATTTACATGGCACGTTGTTATATTAGTATTAATTATGATGATAAGGTTTTATTTTTTGGTTTAATAACAATTTTAATAATATTAATTATATATGCTTTTAATTGAATTTCTCAGCAGATTAAATAATGGAAAAAAAATGTATTTATGTATATACGAAAAATCTTATATTGAAATCTAATTATAAAAATTATATTTTTGTTTCCATTCAATTTTATTTTTATTTTTTACCTATACATAAATATTAATAAAAAAAAAAAATGTAATATGATATTTTATTATGCGGATAAAAAATATTTATTGAAAAATATATTTATTTTTTTTTTTTTGCAAATATTTTTCCATACAAACACGTTGAATATATAATAATAATAATAATAATTATTATTATATATAGTAAAACATTATTTTGGAAAATATCCTAAAGGAAAATGTTGTTATTTTATATGTATATGTATAAAAGAAAAAATTAATATACATAAATTCATTTCATATGCATAACATTAAATATCAAATTATTACCTATATATGCATATAGCATATAGCAAAAAAATTTACAAAAATTCTATATACATTTTCACAATGTATATAATGAACAATATATATATAGAATGAATGTATATTTATACAATTATAAATATTCGTATATGGTAAATATATTTCATTATTCATTTACACAATATAATATATACAATAATATTTAATATACATTCATATATACTATATAGATAGATATATATTAAGGCCGTAGTTTCAGTAAAGCACATTAAAGTTATCGCGTTTTGGAACAAATACAAAAGATCACAATGTAGGGAAAGTAGAGTACTTATATTAATGGATGTTTTAGAAAACAGTCGATAAATTTACCATACCGTTGTAGAAAGAACATTTTTAGCCACTTAATTTTAGGTTGGCATTTTTAACATTTACACCACAAAGTTAACAACCACAACCATTTCGTAAAATTTTATAATCTTAATATTGATTAATGTGGTGGTACCTTAGTATCCAAATTGTGGGTAAATAAAATTTCTATGCACAAAATTGGTACGTGTGACCAACGTTGGCCATCATTACTGCAGTTTAACTATAGTTCACACAATTAACTTTGAGTGGAAATTTAGAGAAATTTCGTGCCCACGGTTGTCAAGATGTTTACCGGCCGTTGTCGCACACTTATTGCTAATGTGATTTTGTACTTATTGCAAAGAAACGTTTATCGGGTTGTGTGGAACATCATTTTAAATGCATTGAATTGAATTGGTGATAAATTTAACCAATCCCCTATAGCAGGCTGTCCATTAGTACTTACTTCCCGTTTCAGGTGTTTACCTTGCATAGCGCTTTTATGCTATATATGAATATAAATGTAACAAAAGGGAAAAATATATTTTTTATATATATATATATTAAATATATGATATTAATGTCGCATAATAATAATAATAATAATATATAAAGTATAAATTATTATATGTATTTTAATATTAATCACACTTTGCAATTTAAATGTCGTGTGCTTATGGCAGTTGACGATAATATATATTTTGTCATATATAATACATATATGTATATACAATTGATGATTTTTTATTTTTTTGCATATTCGGCTGATGTTGATGAAATGATAAAAATTTATATATATATGCATATAATGCATTAACATTTGATTCCGTTCCCGCATATACAATATAGGGTAAAGTGGGGAAGGTTCGGCCGTGGGGCATCTTCGACCAATCCATTTTTATCCGTATTAATACATGTTATAGATACGTGTAAAAGCAATACCCATTGAAACTTAACAAACGTATAGTTAAACCAATAAAAACAAAGAACGTGTTTTTGTATTTTAAAGACATTTATTATAACTTTTCAATCAGTTTCCATTTTTTTTTTATTTTTAATTAAAAAGTGAGTATGGGACACATTCGGCCAAGTTAGTGTGGCGCACTTTCCATGGCCCTGGGCGAAAGTTTTTTCTATTTTTTCTATTTTTTTTTTTTTTTTTTTTTTGCCATGGGCCATGGCCATGGGCGCAAGTACTCGAATTAAGTTATCAAGTAAGAATCTTCCAATGTCTTTTAGAAATGGTATGTAAATATAAAAGCAAATCAAATCGGCAACTAGTTGATGAAAAAGCTTTACAAAACGCTATTTAAAATGATATTAATAAATTGGAATCTACTAGAGCAGCTGCTATGAAATATACGGTGTGAAGGTAAGTACAATTTATAAATAATTTTTTTTTAATAGTACTTTTATAAAATCACTATATATCAAACATAAACGGAAATCAACCGATAAATAAATTTGTAAAATTAACGATAAATAATTGGTGAATCATTTTAAGGTACTTTCCTAAAACATTAATAAATAACAAAAAATGTGTTTTCTAGAGCCTTGGAAACAAAAAAAATCGTCCGAACTTATACCCCACCCTACCCCATAATAATAAAATTCATTGTATATGAAAAAGTATAAAATAACAAATAAAAAATTATGAGATTATCTGGTCTTTTTATTATTTCTTTTTTCTGTTTTTTTTTTTATTTTTTGAAAAGTATAAAAACAAATTGGATATTAAATTCAAAATTGAATTTATTATTATAAAGTAGGAATATTTTTTGAAGTTGCATTGATTTTTTTTTTTGCGTTTAATATGAAAATATAAATGTAACCGCTCATATAATGATAGATATATATACTATAAAAAAATATTATTATTGTCTATCATACGACAATATATATAATCCCAATTATAAAATTTTAGATAAAGATATATATTTTGTATACAATTAAAAAAAAAATAAAAAAAAAAAAGGATATTTAAATACACAATTCATTTTAATGTATATATATTTTAATGTGTATGCCGTTGAAATTTATAGCTATTTATTGTATATGTTGTACATACATACGTGTTTGTATATGTGCAAAATAATAAATACATTTTTATCATCAGTGGAAACAATTGTGTGTATGCAATTAAATTTTTTTTTTGTTATACATCGATAAAATGGCATTTTATTTTTTTTTCATATATACAACATTATATGAATTTATTGTGCAAATAAAATAAAATAAAAAAAGGATCAAATATATATATTTGTATATTTAAATGTAGAGGTTAGATAAATTACTTTGTTGATTTTAATTAAATTTTATATACTACTATATATACCATATATAAATATATTATAGCTATTATTTTATAAAATAAAATTAAAAAATGTGCAATCGCAGCATTCCCTATATATGTATATTGTAAATTTTATATACGCGTATATTTAATTTTTATCACAAAAATAAATGCATTAAAATGTTAAATTACATTTGAATTTTTTCGGTTATCATCCAAACCATGTTGAAATATGTAACGATTTATTTTCTATTCACATTTTTTTTATGGAATTTAAAAATTACAATTAGATGCGATTTTGATTCGCTTTTTTCGTCCTTTAACAGCCTGTTAAAGACTATTATTCAAACTCAAGCGTAACAGGCGAGAAAAAGGTTTAATTCATATATGCGGAGTCAACAATCCAATCGCGCTATAGGGGAATTTTTGGAATGTGGAATTTTAAAAGATTGAAATTTTGCTTATAAAGTTATAAAGTACAATATGTATAAGCCATTTTTATTAAATTAGCCAGACATCATTTATTGGATGATGAAACTCATCAACAAATTTAACAACAAAAAAGAAAGGATGGCTCATTGTAAAGGCAAGTTATATTATTCAGGATAGGAGGATGTCTAATCGTTTCTATAAACAAATGACAAAAAACAATTAATAGAAAAAGGATGGATTTCATTTGAATATGGATTATAAGCTAGATAAAAAATAAAATAAACATTGAAATTACCGGTTGAATTTGAACCTAGAATTGCGATTCATATGACACAATATTCAGTATGAACAAAACGATTATTGTATATAGGGTAGGGTGGGGCAGGTTCGAACGATTTTTTTTTTTCAAAGACCTTATAGAAGACACATTTTTTTTTTATTTTTTTTGGAAAGTAGCTTAAAATTATTCATCAATTATTTATCGTTAGTCTTAAACTGATTCTCCGCATATATTTTAGTATGTTGTATATTTCCATACATCCTTATCCGCATATCCTTTTTGGAAATATCATTAATTTTCACGTTACGCTATTGTATATTTACTGTTGAAAATTATAGTACAGTATTATTTATTTATTTTATTAAGTTTAATAAAAAAAAAAAGAAAATCATTTTTTCATCTTAAAATAAATGTGTGAATAACCATTTTGAAATAATTTATTTAGCATTTAACTTAATATATATATATAATAAAACACACGATTGAAATAACGACAAAATATAGGACATAAACAAAAATTTAATAAAAATACAAAAAAGGAAAAATGTTAAATAAATAATAAATGATGAGGTAAATACTATATTTTTAATTTTGGCGAAAAGACAAACACTTTTGTATACCATATATCCAGTAGACTCGCGCAATAAGGAACCCTTGAATAAAGAAACCTCGAAATAGGGAACGATTCCAAATTGTGTATCATAGCCTTTAAATAAACTGGAACGCTAATTCAATCAGAACTTCGATATAAGGAACGATTGGTGTATTTTATTCACGTGTTGATCTTCATTCGAAATTTTTTGAAAGTATTTTAATGAATACTGTTATATGTTATATCTCTCACAATCACTCGCTTCACACATATGTATTTTTTTTTCAGTGGCTAGGGATGTGCATTTTTATTTGGTTTGTGGTTCCAACCAAATAATATACACTTGTTTTTACATTGCTTTTCAAAAAAGACATATATAAAAAAATAGAGAACAGAATATATATCATTTGATTATAAGCTCTTTTTCGACGTTTGATATAGATCTCTCTAGATACAAAGCTATTTTTACATATTTTACTGAACCCTCCATATAAGGAAACTCGAAATAGCGAACGACTCGCCTGCATTCAAAATCAATTGATCCTTATATCGCGAGTCCACTGTATATATATTTACATAAAATTTAAGAAAAAATGTATCTAAAAATGTAAACAAAACAAGTTATTTATGACCGAATATAATTTTAAAAATTATACACGTAAAATATATATACTCTATACAACCAAATATATCTAAAGAATTACAAGATGAAAAAAAAAACAATAAGAAAGTAATTCAAATTCATACTGAGTACACTTTTAATTTTTAAAATTACTTTATTTTTTGCATATACATATTTCTTTAGTTGTTAAATCAACATTAACATTTTTTTCCATCCCTTATATATTATATATTATAGTAAAAAATATGTGCATATATTAATAAATGAATGAATGAATGAATATACATGAAACAAAAAAAAAAAAATTGTATATTAAAGTAGGAAAAACCATCATTTATTTTTATGTTATAAATATCCAACTTTTATATTTATTATTCGTAAATGGATAGATGGATATGGATATACAAGAATAATATATGTATATAGTTTATGTTGTTTTGTCGTTCTTTGTAATAAATATACAATTTTTTTTTGTATGCTTTTTTTTACAGAATGACTAAAAGTATTGTTTTTAATATGGGATGCTATGTGTATGTATAAAGTTGTAGAAATACAAAAAAAAAAACAAAAAGAAAGCTCTTAATTGTAGAAAAATATACATCATATACATATTATTTATATATATATATATATATGTATATGTATAAAGGGAAATAAAAAAGAATTAATGGTATATTCAGGGATGTGTGGTACGTCTTACAGACCAACTGTGTGGGTAAATATGCAACTCTGTGGAAAAATTCAGATTTAATGCAAAACGAATTAATGCAAAACGAATTTTATGTCTTTAGTAGGATTCGAACCCACGACAACATAATTTAGGTGATAAATTGATTGACATCGCAATCAAATATATTGAACGTGTCGTCGAAAAAGTGTTAACAGTCTCCTCAATTCAGATTGATCACAATAAACCCATAACTGCAGGTAAATATAATCATTTCTGAAGAAGAATTTGCACCAAAATGAAGTAATTAAAGGACAACTGAAAATTCACCGCAAAAAATTAACTTGTCCATTTTTGTAAGGATCTTAAAATTTATATAAGAAAAGGAGTAAATTTAAAGAATGAAACATATCACACAGAAAAAACTAAATATATTGTTGCCAAAAATACAAATTTAATTCACTCGTATAAAACTTTTGTCTATAGATCGGGTTCAGACAGCAGCACTGCACTGGTATATTATATTTATTTTTATGCTTTTTGTTTTGTCGTCACATCATTTTCCATTTTCTAAATACATTTCCAAATATATACATATACATAAAATTTGTTGTTATGTGTAAATACCATCTGAGAATTCGTATATATTTAACAATGTGTAACAAATATTATGTAATGCAAAAAATAACGAAAAAAAAACAAATAAACAAAAGAAAAAGAAAATAAAAATAAATATATAGGATTCGTTGCCTCATAAAAGACTCATTTTCAAGACAAATTATATCACTTAAATTGCTTGTACTAATGGACAACAACAAGAAATAAATAAATCTTAAATGTAAGCGATGATATAATAAGCTATATTATTTTGAATGTACATTACATATATATATATATATGTTTACATTTAGTTTTTTTTATTTGTGGGTTAGTTTAGTTAATCTGCTATATTATGATTATATATAAAATTATATGTATGTAAACAAAAAAAAAAAAAATTCTACCAAACGCCTGAAACAGGACGCATATACTCGTAGTTAAGAGGGAAATGGGCGGATTAAATTTATCATCAATCAATTCCTCATAAAATTTTATAATAAAATGATGTGCCACACAATAGGGAACGGAGCGAGCCGCTTTAAACATCAAGCAGTAGCTGCATCTAAATTTTGTCTAGCAGAAAGCTACAAATTTTGAGCCGCCATGCTGTCATGAAAATAAAAACCATAGAACAGTTCCCAGAGTAGATATATTTCTCCAATTTGTTTTCTTACAGAATTTCATCCCCTTACGCCTATACGTACATTGTAATGCAGGTGACATCAAAATACATAATTCCATTTATTATAATTTTTTTCTACCGATACAGAATACGTTGATAACACAATTTGTAAATATTATTAATTTGATGAATTGTTAAAATCCCAATTATTATATTCACCAATTATTCATTATTGAACCTCTGAGACTGGAAAAACTTTCAAACTTTTCATAAGTAGCGAAAAACAGCGAGCAGCTACGGTTTTCCTACAGATACAGAAGTTCGCAAATATGTTCGCTAAAAAAGAGAGCTTGGACGCAGCCATCAATAATGAGCACAAGTCTGTTCACTGCTCCACCCTAATATATTCACCACATTAATTCAGCAAATTTACTCTTGGATGTCTCTTGGAGGGAGACTCCTGAATGGATTGGAATCAGAAAAAGTTTTCAAAACAAATTGAGATAAGCGTGAAACACAAAAGTCGGAAAATTTGAGAGAAGGGATAATCTGATATACATTCATCTTCGAACTTAATCGGCTTTATGTCATAAAAAAAATTGTAAACCCTAAAATTATAAAAAGGATAAAATTTCATAATACGTGGAGAAGAAATGTATAAAAAAGGTATTTTACTGAATGTGTAGGAACGTGCTTAAAAACTCTATATATTTATACAATTTTTTTTTGGAAAATTGATATTGCATGACTTGTATTTGTATAAAAGTATACGATATTTATAGACCACAGCACAGTCCATAATATAAAACGTGTAATATTAAATTATATATCATATATATATTGTATATTAATTAATATATATCACATATAGAAATATAAGAACATACTAATGTAAAATGTATATATAAAGACATTTATTATATATAATTAAATAAACCGCAAACAAAACAAAACTAAACAGAACAAAAAAAAACATTAAAATTCTAATCAAGATAATTTTTATAGTGTTCTTTCGGTATATATAGTAAATGTTCACATAAGCTTTTCTTCATTGTATTTTTTTAAATACTTTTCTTAAAGTTGTATTGTATGTCATTGAATTGGTTACTGTTGAATTTGTGCCAATCCACATACATATATAAATAAATATATTACACCAAAAATAACGACTATATATAAATTTTCCACAAGATTTATGGGATTATAATTTAATAATTGAAAAAAAAAAAAAATTAAAATGGAATAAACATAAAAAAGGAATGTATAGTAAGTTTAATATTTTTCTTTTTATTTGTTAATATGTTTAATGTATTTTTTGTTATCCAATAGTGAATTTATGTTTGTTTAATTCTATTTTTTAAAAAAGAAACCTGAAGATGGTATTATTGATATACCGAAACGTTGTTTTATTTTGTTATTATTATATTTATTTTTAATAAATTATTTAAACAAATAAAACATATATATATTTTTAATATTCTGATTAATTAAATTAGTGTTTTTGTACATTGTCCTAAACACTATTTATAATTAACAAAGAATTTTAAATAAACCGACCGCGAAGCTACAAAACTAACACAGATAGAATAAAAAAGGATATTTTTTTATTTTTTATATGAAAAATTTCTCACGTAATTTCAAAAGAATTTATGGTATATTTATATAAATATTTATACTGACTGCGAAAATATATATATGTATATCCTTTTCGTAGATGTACCCATTTTTTGTTCTTTTTGAATATAAAATGTGTTGTTTTAAGTTTTTCATTTTTTTTTTATTTATTTATAAACACATAAATTATTTATATATTTTATTCTATTCTGATGATTTAATTTTCACATAGAATATACCCTTTTTTATGTTTTTGTTTTTCATATATTGTTTTATATAGTAAATATATATATATATATATATATATATATAAATACAGTAGACTCGCGATTCTTTGAGGAATATATGATTGCAGAGGTTCGAGGTTCATATTTCGAAATTTTGTTATCTAATATAAACATTTGTACTATACAAACAGAAGGTATTGGTTCAATTATTGAAATAAATCTGTATTAATTGCAAACTGAATGTGTTTAAATTTCATCTTTTAAATGTGTATCAAGGGGTGACGGGTTAAAATATTTCGTCAATTGGTTTAAACAATATGATATTCCGGCGAATTCCGGCACATGTACGGTTAGTTAATTTATGGAAAAAATTTGGGCGTCAATGAACTAAATTTTCGAAAAATCAATTTTTCTAAATTTCTTATTTTATGGATTCCAGCTCTGAATTTTAATTTCATTTTTATTTTCTTCGAATCATTTATTCAATTAAACTTTAATATTTCATAATATTTCATAAATTTAATATTTCATAAAAATTTGAAAATTGCGCGAATTGTTCCAAAAGTTATAACCGATTTTCCATTCGATGTCAGTAATAATTCAACTGTAAAAGAATCATTTTAACCTTTTTCTAAATTTGAATTCACCTACAACATATAATTCATTTATATTCTAATTCATAAACTACGTGCATAATGCAATACACGCACATATGCGGAATAAAGAGAAAGTTCCACTTCCTTAGGGACTTAGAAAAAGTCGGGCAGCGGAAATAATCGACCAGTGGCTTATACTCCTAGCATTCATGATGAAAGTTAAATTTTTTTTTTATTTCATATTCACAACATGTGGCCCCAATTTCGAAGTTTTCTTTTTCTTTATGATTCCTTATATCGTGAGTCTACTGTATATATATAAATATATATCTATATATGGAATTAAAATATTTAAAAATATTCCATATAATGTAAAAAATACTATATTTTATAATATTTTTTTTTTGTTTGCCTGTTTGTTTGTCTAACAGAATGTTTTAATTTGTTTGTGTGCCTTCTTTAACACTATCTATATATATGTCTATATATTTTTGAAAATTCCTTTGAATGAATTTTTTTAGTTTGCTAAAGGAAAAATCCCATTTATTTCATTTATTTAAAAAAAAAAATAAATAAATTATCGCCCGCACATCTTTAAAAAAAAAACCCACACATCTTTCTGTTTTCGTTGATTATTCTCTTTAATTTCAAGTGAAATTGTTTTTATTTTTCTTGTTTTATAGATGCTAAATTTTTTAATAAAAGAAGAACATGTATATATAATTATTCAAAATGAAATTCGAAGCGGTAAAATTCATTTATTTCATCTTTTATATTTTACATTTTTTAAATATGTATATGACGATAAAATTCTATATAACACTTTACCCTTTCATTTTATTCTATATATATCTATACGATTCGAAACATCTTGTAATATATATATATATACCATACATATATAATATTAAAATTACCATTTCATTGTTTATTGTTATGTCGGCATAAGTATATTTATAATACGGGTTCTTTCACATATAAATATTTTGCAAATGTATAAAACAAAATAGTATATATACTATTATATATAGTTATCCTTATATATATTACAAATTATATGTGGTGTGTATTAGCAGTAACACAGTATATTATATTATATAGTTGATATTCTCATGAATTTTCTTATAATAAAATTATAATAGCATCGTAAAGTAGAATATTATTTTAGCTATATATAATACACATTTATATGTATTATAGTATTATATGTATAGTTGTTGTTTGCTAACTATCCATATATTATTATATACTATATATAGACAGTATGATTAAAAAGAGCAAGTGCAATGGTTTTGAATTTTCGCTATACAAGAAAATGCAAAGCAAAGTAAGTAATCGTACATTAATTAAAAATAATGCGAAAATGAACAAATTCCATTTATAATAAGTTAAGTTTTATAAATAAAATTTTTATATATTCTGATCTATTTTGGATTAATTTCAATGAAATTGGTAGGTTTTCTACCAATATGAAAAAGTATAATTAAAAAAAGGCAAATCTACCGCTGCCAACATCTAGAATAGAAAACAATTAAATCAGTTCAGTGGGTACAGGGAGGTTAAATGTATCATCAATACAAAAGTTGTAAAAGCTTTTAAATTTTTCATCCATATTCAAGTATATTTGCATATGAAAGGAACGAGATATCTTTATATACCAAAATGCCTAGTTTTAGTTTTGACATTTATCAATAAAATATATAAAATTCAGACATATTTATAATTATTTGTGTAATAAACAACTTCTTTTTTTTAATGTCTGTGAAAAATGGAACGTAATAAAGTGATTTTTTTGTTGACATGTGCTTTTGATTTGTATATCAAGTGAAGCAGAATCTCTTCGATTACTTTAAAAACAGTATAGCGATAACTATAATTTTTTTGTAATATTAAAAGATCAACTATACCATGGAAAGTCTTCTTAATCTTACTGTTATATTACATATACAATGTATTATAAATGGAATTTGCGATATCGTAAATTATAAATATACGGTGTGCAAGTAAACAGTAAAATTTGTCAATTCTGATATAATTAAAATACGAAATAATATGATTTTTTTTTATGTATATTTGAAGGTCTATGAAATATATGACGATACGAAAAATGCCTAAATAACATAAGATGAATAAAAAAAAATGTTTGTGATATTTTAAAACACTCAGCCAACAAATCACTAATGAACGATGTTAAGAAGCGAGGACGAATATCTGTTTTGAAAACTGTATTTTCACTGTATTTTGGTGGTATACAGTAGTCGTTCGGTAAGTTACGGACACCATAATTCAAAGGACTAAATTGTAATCCGGATAATTGAATTCCAACTTTATAGCAAAATAAAAGTACTTATTGGTAATCTGAACAATTTCAATTAATCGAACAACCCTCTGCACGCTCACTGTCCCAATTAGTGAGTGACCACTGTGCCACCAAAAAAATTAAACCCCCAATGCACGTACAATAATAATAAAATATATTATATAGTGTTTAATGTCTATTTTGCATCAAACCGTATATGTTATATATGTAGTGTATATAGATGGATATAAAAGCAATGTGGTGCCACAATTTTATTAGTAATTAAATTATTTTATGTAAGAAATTATATATATTGTATATATTAGGTTGTCGAAAAAGTATTGATAATTTTGATAAATAGATGTCATTATAATTGGATATTTCAAGTTGTGCTAATCTGATCAGGTAACGCTAACATATGTTCGAAAGATGACATTTCGTAGATAAAAAAAAAAAAATTAAATTTGTTTAGTCATTTAAAAGTTGTAGTGCATTAAAGATGAGCGAAATTAGTGAAAGAATTCGATATATTTTACCATTTTATTATGAAAAAGGTGTTAATGCAACGCAGACACATGAACAAATTTGTGCAGTTTACGGTGAAGGAACTTTATCAAAATTAACAGCCTATAGATGTTTTGCTCGATTTCGTTCCGGTAATTTTGATGTCAAAGATGCACCTCGTTCTGGTCGACCAATCACTGAAAAAGTCGATGAAATCATATCAAAAATTGAAGAAAATCGACACGTAAGCAGTCATGATAACGCTAAAGAACTAAACATCCATCACCAAACAGTTTTAAACCATTTGACAAAGACTGGATGACAAGAAAAAGCTCAATGTTTGGGTACTACATGAATTAACACAAAACAATTTAATGAACCGAATTTCCATTTGCGAAACGCTGTTTAAAAGGAACGAAATCGAGTCATTTTTAAAGCGAATGATTACAGGTGATGAAAAATCGTGGTCCAAGAAGGGTGAAGCTCTTAAAACAGTAGCAAAACCTGGATTAACACCAAGAAAGGTAATGCTGTCTGTTTGGTAGGATTGGAAATGAATCGTTCATTATGAATTACTAGCAACCGGTCAAACTGACAAACATTGATTCCGATCTCTATTGTCAACAATTAACAAGATTGAAGCACGAGATTAAAAAAACCGTCCAGAATTAATCAATCGAAAGGGTGTTGTGTTCCATCATGACAACGCCAGACCACACACATCTTTGATGACTCGGCAGAAACTGAGAGAGTTTGGATGGGAAGTTTTAAGGCATCCACCATATAGCCCGGACCTTGCACCTTCAGATTATCATTTGTTCCGGTCTCTGCAGAACTCCCTTAATGGTTTAAAATTAAATTCCGCAGAGGACCGCAAAATGCACTTGGATCAGTTTTTTGCCCAGAAAACACAGAAGTTCTACAGTGATGGGATAATGTCTTTACCAGAAACATGGCAAAGGGTCATCGATCAAAACGGCGCATATTTGGTTTAATAAAGTTCATTTGAAATATATAAAAAAATCGTTTGAATTTTGTAAAAAAAATTATCAATACTTTTTAGACAACCTAATATATATTACATGTGATAAAGGTTTAAATTAATTTACAAATATATAGGTATACATTTTATAATGTATATTAAATGTATTAATGTCATTGCAAATATATATTATATTATAGTATATATATATATAGATTTGAACAAACATTATTTCATCTATTACACTTTTTAACCCTTAAAAATGTAATATAAACTTTAAAAAAATAATTTTTAAATATACTGCATATAATATTATATATATTACAAGAAAGAAAAAATATATATAAGATAATACCACATTTAAATAATCTTATTGTTATTATTCTTATTTACAGGTGCTTTTTTTTTATAGTATATGTATAACTCAAGTGGTGGTGTGTGAGAAAATTTGTGAGCCAAAGATTAAAAAAAATTGGATAATCTGAAATGTACTTTAAAATAAATTATACTACAAAAAAAAATTTTACAGAAAATGTTCCAAAATTTGAATTTTTGGCATTGGTGGCTTTTACAAGTGAGTGCAAGGTTTACAAGCGAAGGGTAAAATATTTTATTTTCGAATGATTCTTTATATGGGTTTGTGAATAAGACTATTTTATCAATCCGTTGTGCTAACAAACTTAGAAATAAAACAAAATGTTCTTTGAATGTATTATGTATAAACGTATAAACTCGTCTTCGTAGAAATCGAATTACGGGTACGTGAAAACTTGTTCCATTTTCCGTACAGTATAAAAAATGGGACGAAGTTTTTTTTTTTTAAAACATCCGTTGCTTCGCTGTTTTCAGCTCAGAAACTGAGAATTGGTGAAAAACTATGGCTTAATTAAAAAAATTGAGAAATTTTCGGAAATTTCTTTTTAAGAATAATTAATTTACCTTTGAGGACATACTTTTCAGAATATCCAAAATTGTTTGGGTTATCAGGGCTATTTTTTTACCCCCTGACGCCACTGACACGCCGAATCCTTAAAATTATAATAACAACGACGTATACAAAAAGTTTATCACAATAAAACAATGTTATTTACACATAAAATTGGGAAGTAAATGACTAAAAGTACATAGGTTTAGGTATATACATATATTTGATTTCAGTTCGCATATATATATCATCATCATCATCATCATCATACAGGATAAGAGTACATTTTATTTACACGATATGAATAAATTTTTTAGTATCTACGATGAAAACGTAAAATACATTTTATTGACACATGCATGCATATTTTCCATGTGTCTTTCTTTGTGTATATTATTTTTTGTTTCTTATGTTTTATTATTTCTTCTTTTATACAATTTTCTTTTTATTTTCTTGTTGATAACAATTTTAAACTAAAATAAAATGAAGACAAAAAAAAAATCTCATCTCATATATGAGAAATATATTTAAATTTCCAGACATGTTACAGGCATTAATATATTGTTTGTTATACATATATAATATACATATATTATACATATATATCTATATATATAACCATTCAACATACTTGTTTTATGCAATTTTTGTATTTGATTGTAAAAAGGAAAAGAAAAACATTAGAGAAAATATATACATTTTCTATATAAAATATAAAATAATATACACTTTTATTTAATTTTTCTTGTATTTGTGTATATGGTTAAAAAAAAAAGTGTATAGATGTTATTTGAAATTTTGAAATGTTAAAGTGATTTCCAAAACAAGTATATATCATATATACCGATATATACGTTTGTTTTCTTGTTTATTTTTTAAAGCTATATATATATATATATAAGCATGTGGGAAAGCTATTTTAAGTACTTTGCTCTCTGTCAACATATGGAATATATTGTGAATACATTTGTTTATTCCTCAACAGTCAAAGTTAGAAAATTGTCTTCGATGAACCGCATATACTATAGATTGATATTGTAATCGATTAATCTTCATATTTGTCAGCAATTTAAATATTTGTAAAATATATACTGTAAAATGTTTAAACCAATTTCACAAAATTGAAATATACATTAAATGTTACTCTGAGAAAAATTGTGTGATGAAACGAATGGGTGCAAAAAACAAAAAAAAATAATTTACCATAATCCCTTAGATGTGAAAAGGAAATTGTGAGATAACCCAAAAAAAATTACACAAAAGTAGAGCAGCGCTCGACAGCAAAGGGACATTTGATTCAGCTGCGAACATGAAGAAACGGCTGCGTACATTGTATGCAAATTGCAAATTTCCGGATTTAAAGAGCATAAGGATGACGGTGGCCGGTGGCCCGTTTCTTTCTGGGGAAGAGTTCGGCCGGATTTCTTCCAAAGAGCTGCTTGAGATAACAAAGGACACAGTATTCTATGAGTAATCTGGGATACCTGAGTGGCAATTCGAGTAGGTGTTAATCGGGAGGTATGAAAAGGGGTCCAAATATGGACTGATTAGAAAATACCGCAATCGAAGGTGGGGTTTTAGTCAGTACAAATCTGACACAAACTTACGGGTAGTCTTTTAAAGATTATATCCCCCTTCGTTAAAAAAAATAAATCAGAATTAACAGGTCTAAAAATTTCCTATATATTTAATTATAGCATATCATTGCGAGATTTGTTCGAATACTAGAATACAATTAATAATAATAAATATCACATGGCAATCGACAATTGGTTTTAGGGTCCAACTACAGCCAGCTTTTACCATGACGGTAATCACGGCAGTACGACCAGCCGCATGGGAAAATATGCAACTCTGTGTGGGAAAATTCAGATTCGACAAATACAAAACATATTTTATGTCTTGAGTAGGGGATTGTTCGCAAATATTTTTCAAATTTGCATTTAGTATTCAAAATAATGATAAAACTTTTACATAAAATTTTAGTTTTGTGAAACTGAACCGCAATGAGAAAAGAAAACATAATAAGAACATTTATTTAAATCAATATTCTCAAGTTTACTTTTAAACCGCACAACAACAAAACTTATCAATTCTATATCAATTCTTACGTATATATAGAATTATTGGTATATCTATAATAGAATCTACATATATGAAAAATTTTTCAATTGTAATTTGTTTTATTTATTATATATTTTCAAATACGTTGATATCTTTACTAACAACACAAAAATGTATATATACAGTGATGTTCGGTAAAATAGGTGTAAAGCAATTTTAATGTATTTTGATTAATTTCAAATACCAATATCTATTTGTGAATCATGCCATCCATACGACAATTTAGTACTTTGTTTACCTTTATTTATCACATGAAAAGAAAGAGATAAAAAATGTTGTCCTTCGTATTTCTGGGAAATTAGCTAGGAATATGCTGTTCGGTAAAATAGGTGCGATGTATTTTGTTCTACCAAAAACACAAGAAAAAGTATTAATGTCCACAATATTAAATAAAATCTAAGTATTTAGCGTACATACCATTTACGATTTAATATTTTGTCGCATGTCCCTTATTTTAAATTACTGCCTCACATCGATTTAGCAGGAACTGCACCAATTTTTGGCACCTTTCTATAGAAATCGCTTCCAAACTTTTACAATTTCTTTCCCCCGTTCTACTTTGTTTTTTGAGCCGTTTTGTTGCAACTGATGTTTATACGTGTTTCCACAAGTTTTTAATCAGATTCAAGTCGGGTGATTGTGTTGGCCATTCTATTTTGTTCACATTATTTTGTGGAAATCAAACCGATGCTTTGTTAGCCGTATGTTTTGGGTCGTTATCTTGCTGATATGACCATATAATAGGCATGTTTTCTTTTGCGTATGGCAACATTTCGATTGAAAGTATCCTTATATATTCCTGTTCATCCATTGGATATTTTTGAACTAAATATATAGGACCAACTCCATACCATGATGATACCAAAACATATAATTAAACTACCACCTCCATGCTTAATGGTTTTTTTTTGTGTTTTGCGGTAAAAATTCTGTATTTGGTCTTCATCTAACATGTAATTTGCCATCTGATCCATGCAAATTTATATTGGTTTCATCAGAATAGAGAATATGTCGTCACTTTTTAATATCATTATCACCTGACCAATCACGATGTGCATGTGCGAATTTTAAACGGTGTTTAATGTGTTTCGCTGTATGCATTGGTGCTTGTATAGCTATTCGCCCCTATAAATTTGATGCTATTAACCTTTTTCATACCGTGCTTGATGAAATGCTTAGATCAAGCTCTCTTACAAGTTCCCTGGATGATAAAAAGGGCTCTTTTTTGTGGCAACAACCACTCGACGATCGTCATTGCTTTTAGTTTTACGTTTGTTACCCCTTCTTTCTGTGGCATATTTGAATTTTAATGCGTTGGTAATCATATTTTGGGAGCATTTCATAATTTCAGAAATATTTTTATATGTTAGCCCGGATGCTCTTAGATCCTTTATACGTTGCCATTCAAATACCGTACAATGTGTACTTCTACCCATTGTGACTTAGAAATATGTATTTATTTAATCCGGAATGTTTCAAAAATTAAATTTAAAACACTACTTTACCTAAAATTTATTTAAAAATTCACAAACTCAACACCAATAAATGTAATTTATTCGCAAAAAATAAATAAACCACAATTAACATAGTCCGCACCTATTTTACCGAACAGCATATTCCTAGCTAATTTCCCAGAAATACGAAGGACAACATTTTTTATCTCTTTCTTTTCATGTGATAAATAAAGGTAAACAAAGTACTAAATTGTCGTATGGATGGCATGATTCACAAATAAATATTGGTATTTGAAATTAATCAAAATACATTAAAATTGCTTTACACCTATTTTACCGAACATCACTGTACATACATGATGTATTATATATAACCAAATTGTATATGTTTTACAAGCATACTCAAAATGTTTAAATTTAATTAATAAATATTCATTAGTCTCCTATCTATGTATATATAAATATATTTATTTATAAAATATGTATGCCAAATGCCAATTTATAATCGTATATATAAATATACATAGTATAGTAAAATTTATTCCATTGAATAATATTAAAATATAAATAAATATCATATACATATTTTAATATACATTATTATTATCATACATATATGTATATAGTAATATCGTATTACATATATACAATTTATAAACATGATATATATAAATATATCTATATATAACTTATATTGTAATTTCCATCTCAAATATAAGTTTCTTCATATATATGAAAAACCCAAAAGGATTAAAATAAATCAAATAAAGTCAAAACATGTTTATGAAATTCCATTTCTAATGTATTATTTGTGTTTTGAAAATATATAATATTATAAATGTTCGCATATATATGTGATAAACTAATATAAATATATATGATGGTATTTTGAAGAAGTATATTACAAACAAGAATTTTCTCATAAGAAATATATGCGTTTGTGTTACACATCTTTATTAGTGTTCTCTATATTATATGCATATGTAAAATACATGTATGATATATAAAATGTACATCGCTATATATCACTGCTATAAGCGAAAATATATATAGAAAATATTGTATATCTAATAATATATAAATAAATATGTAGGGTAGAGTGGGACAGGTTCGGTCGTTGGGTACCTTCGGACAATGCATCTTTGAACAAATATCTGCATGATATTCCATATTTGTCAATAGTAATACCTATTTCATACGTGTTAAAGCAATACCTATTAAAACTTAGCAGTCGTATAGGTAAACCAATAATGCAAAGCACAGTTTTTTTGTATTTTAAAGACATAGTTTCGGCCATTGGCCGTTGGTACTCGAATTAAGTTATCTAGTATAAGAATAATGTTGCTTATCTTACAATATATTTTTGAAATGGCACGAGATTATAAAAGCAAATCAAATCGACAAACAGTTGATACAAAAAATGTTATTGATAAACTGGAATCGATTACATCTGCTGCTATGATATATGCGGTGTGAAGCAAAGTGCAATGTTCACAAATTAATTATTTTGGATTTATTATATTGAATAAAGTACATTATATTAATAATGCAATTCCAATATATAGCCGATAGTACCCCATGCCATGGCCGACGGTGTCTCTGAATGGGGTCTTCCAGAACCTTTGAAAAAAAAAATCGTTCGAACCTGCCCCACTCTAACCTATATATGAATTTTACCGCCACCCGTTGTGATGTCTTCTTTTTCTTCTTTAAAAGATATCTATAAGAAAATTTTTAACTTTTACGCTTTTAAAACACATCTATTTCTTGTCCTTTTTCAATATATATACAATATACATAAATATATAGACGCAGATATTAAATCTAAATCCTATACTTAAAAAAAATAAAAATATGTATAATAACAGACCTCATTTTAAATGTGCGTGTGCACTTTAATATATATATATATATATATCTTTTCCAAATGGAAAAAAACACAACTTATTGTATTATATATATAAGAAAATGTATTTATATTTTTATAACCCTATATACAGGGTGTTCCAGCTAACTCTATCCACCCAATATCTTCGAAACCAGTGGAGTTCTCACTAATATGATGTTAGTGGACCCCCACTGGATTCAATTTGGCTAAATTTTTATGTTAAATAACCCAAGCCCCCTACGACCCTTTTTTAAGGGCAAAAATCGAAATTTTTGGTTTTTGCATTATAAAACCATATTTTTTTGATAGCATGCAAAAATCTCATTCAGGCATGTTATTCAAGCATTTTATAAATGATATTTGAACTGATGCTTAATTTTTGAGAGTTTACAAATTTTGTATCCCCTAGCATGGAGATGAACATGGAGAAAATTTCCCATTGTCAAAGAGGAAGAGCCCGCCACTAAGTATAGAACAAAAGTTGGTCAGCATATTTAAATGTGAGGGTTTAAATTACAGTTTCCTGAGTTCGTCCTGAAAGTACAATATAGCCAAAAATGATTGGAGTGTCATTATAGTTTGGATGCAAAAGTCGTAAAAATACAATGGAAAATACAATGGAAATTTTGTTTTAAAATTGGATAAAAAAAGTGGGGAGATTTACAAATTGTTGAAAAAACAGTTACGATTAAGATCTTATATAACATCCGCAGTGGAATTTCCATCAACAGCAATGATTTTACGGCACCCACAACCGCACGATGTCCAGAACTTAAAAATCGTACAAAATTCAAGGAAAAAAGTCCGTAAAGTCATTGCAGTCTATTGAAATTTTAATGCGCATGCATGATGACGGATGAATTAATTCAAGTTTAAATATTTCGAACATTTCTAAAGTTATACGCGAATATACAGCGGGAGATTTTTATTTCTACACAATGATGCACAAAGTTACGATATTCTAAACGCTCGTGGTTTCTAGGACGCAAACAAAAATTTATTTTTATTGATCACACACCATATGAAATTAATCGTCTGATCTAACATCGTAGACTTTTTATATTTTTACTATATTGACTGTTGTTATGAACGGAGTGTTTTATGAAGATGTTACAGGCGTAACACAATTGCTAAAGAACATTCAAATTATTCAAAAATTATGATTTTTTCTATTTTTTAAATTCAAATTTCGGTTATTTTATCGACACACCGGGTACATTTATATCCAACATGTACGAATATATAATGGAATAAGAATGAAAATCTATATATACGCACTCATATATATATAAATAATAATAAATACATATTAAAAAGTAGAAGACGCATCAAAAAAAAAAAGGATAACGATTTTGTTATCATTTTTTTTTTATTTTTCATTTTTAAAAGTGCGAAAATGATATTATTTTTTTTTATGATTATAAATACTATTTTTAGGCACTTTCTTTTCTTTTTGTATATTCTATATGCGGCCAAAACCTTTATCCTTTTCAACTGTCTTATTTATTTAATGTGGGTTATTTTCTTTTATTTTTGTATTGTTATATACTAACACATATTTATATAGTATATATTTTTTATGTGGTTCTTATGATTTTTAATATAAAATATTTCTTCTATATATTGAATTGAATCCAATTATAAATTTTTCATTTTGCGTTTTTTATTATATATTATATAGGATAATTCATAAATTTGAGACTGATTATTCCAATAACGGACTTCCAATGCTGCAAAAACATATTTGCTATATAAATACTCCCTAAATGATGCGTATAGTACATTTCGTGGATGAGCGTTCTATATCGCAGTGAAGAAATTTTCTTTGCTGTATATTCGTTATACAACCAACATACTTCATGGGATTCTTTAATCTATAAATTAAATGGTTTTTGTGTTATTTTTTAAGAATTTTCT
Source organism: Dilophus febrilis (assembly GCA_958336335.1). Lineage (NCBI taxonomy): Eukaryota > Metazoa > Arthropoda > Insecta > Diptera > Bibionidae > Dilophus > Dilophus febrilis. The sequence continues at coordinate 34,176,537 of OY284471.1, forward strand.
ATTATACATGTATCTTCACATGACTTGCACGCATAACAAAAAAAACCTTAAATTTGAGATCATATGTGAATAATCAGAAAATCACAAATCGCAGCAAACTTCCAAAACAATCGAAATCTAATCCTAAACGTGCCGGCTAATTGTATTTATGTGATATTCCCACTCTGTACGCGTTTTTCATGGTGTAAATAAAAAAGAAATGCAGGTGGTATTCAGCGTAATTTAACTGAATTATTTCGAATCTCGAGAGTGTGTATTTTTTAGGCAAATAATAAGGGAAATAAACAACTTAAGCAATTGACAATTTTATTTCAGAAAAAAACTACAATTGTATTTGATAGCTCTGAATACTATTGCTCTGAATATTCTGAGATATATAAAACATGATCAGATTTTGTCAGAATAATAAATATATCAATGCATAAAAGCATTTCTTTTTCATTGAATCCAATCAGTGTATACCAATATGCATTTATATTTTATATATAATTATATTTTCATTTGAGAAAAATTACACCATATAATAGATAGTAGATATATACGAATACTGAATTTGAGTTATTTTATAATTCTTTTTATATGCAATCCTATATGTATATATATAATGTTTAAGGACATTTTGTTGTTAAAGAAAAATGGAAAATGTTGCGACAGATACTATAACGATAGACAAAACAAAATAAAATTTTCAATTGCTTATAGCAGATGTATTACAATTGGATATACTAATGTGACAAGACAAGACACATATTTTCTTATTTTAATTCAAATGGCATTTATAATATATATATATATATATACTTTTTCAAATTATATTGAATTATGTTATGCAGACACATTAGACATTAGAGATGTACAGCACGGATAAGAAATTTTGTTGTCATTTTTAGAATTAATTTTATGCTTATTTAGACACAATATCACTTTTTTAATAGTATTTATATATATACGGTTTATAAAATAATACAAATGATATTTATTTGGAGTTTCTTAGATTATCTTATATTTATATAAATAAATATAGTAAATATATAATTATCCCTTACAACAGACGATTGGTTTTAGCATACGACCGCAGTATGATTTGATAATGGTTTCTGATCTGTTATGATTTGTTGCTTTTACGTTGCCGGTAATCAGCCGTATACCGACCAACCGAAAATTGGAAAATATTCAACCATCGGTGAAAATTCAGTTTCGAAAGTAACTGAAAAACACGACAAATATATTTTATGCCTTCAGTACCGGCTTCCGGGTTCGAACCTACGATCTCAAAATTTACGGGACTCTACGGGGACAAATACACTTTCTCAATACATCATCTGGGTTTAATCAATAAAAATCACATTTTTTTCTTTCTCATCCTGATCCCATTCATATTACCATTATCGGTGCTGATGCATAAAAATTAGCCATATTCTAAAGAATCAAATTTCAAAATCACGTATCCTAATTTCTACAAATCAAACAGTTAACAATATATATTTCATATATAATTCAAAATTTCATAAATTAATTCACATATTATAAACGTTTGGCCACCCAAAATCATTTAAATGTATTAAATGCATCATACGGTGTACAACAGACGATTGGTTTTAGCATACGACCGCAGTCTGATTTGATAATGGTTTCTGATCTGTTGTTAATTTATGATTTGTTAATTAGTTTCTATCTGATTTGTTGCTTTTACGATGTCGGTAAATATTGTCGTTGATTAAGTGATTTCCTTACGACAATAGAATTCCGGGTGTTACGGGCGCTAAGCCGATTCTGCCGTCGTAACGAACATACAAAAAATTATTATCAATTCATAATTGTCTTATCTCATAAAAATGATATTTTAAATGTCTAATATTTAGTTGTGAACAAAGAAAACAATTATAGAACTTGATAATTTGATTTAAAGTCTATATAAATTTTAAATACAATCTCCATCAAATAACAATTGTTATTTTATTACATTATCATCTGTGAAAAAAAACAAGATAGACTTATTTTTTGTATATAATATATAAAAGAAAAATTAATATATTACCAAAAACAAAAAAAAAACATAGCGAGGCAAACACCCGAAACAGGAAACAAGTACGTGCACTGAACAGGGTAGGAAAGGGTAGTTAAATTTTATCACCAATCAATTCTTCATAAAATATTAACATAAAATGATTCATCTCACTATAATATATTCAAATTAATTCCCAAAAAAAACACTCTTTATTTAATTTATTTAATTTTATTTTTTATTTTCTTTATTTTATTGAAACAGTGAGATTAGAAAAAAAATCCCCAGAAGTTTTACATTTTTCATCGACCATAAAAATTACAAAATATATCGAAATTGATCCAAAATTTAAAGTCAATTGGTTAGGAACCCGACGAGATATCGCTAATAATACCTATATGATTCGTATGGGGAGTGATGGATCTGATGAGATTGGAAACAATTAACCGATGTAAAACTTTTCTCATCAAAATACAAAATTAAAAAATCTTGATACGCAAGTGCTTACAAAGGGAACGAGATATTTTTAATGATCCTTTGAATTTGTCTCGGAGCTCCTGTGATCAGATCACAAAAAATTTCCCGGAACGGTTTTGCATTGCATTATATATAAAATTTCAAACAAATATATTCAAAAACACATTGAGGTATACAACAAAACAAAAAGTCGAAAAATTTAGAAACTTTGAAAGCGAGGGGTTATAAAAAGAAGATCTGACATACACCACCTTCGAGTCAACTCTATCATAAAATCAGCTGAATGTTTTAGACAAATCGATTGAGTATTTACCTAGAAAAGTTTAAGCCCATCGAACGAGCGGGTCGATAAAAATTCATAATTTATCGAGAATCGTAAATCGTAAATGAGTCACATTCTGAAAGTATATGCTTAAAATTGTCATATTTATAAACTCATTATCGTACATATATTTTCTATAATATTTAATCTTATATATTTAGAACTTTTGTCATAAATAATTATCATTTAATCATTCCGTACACAGATAATAAAAATGTTTTTAAAATCTATTCTTAAATCCGCAAAAAGTAAATAAAGTTCAACAAATAAAGAATAAAAATAATTTGTATAAATATATGCTGTTGTATATTCAGCCGTTTATAATCTCAATCTTTATGTATATCCGTTTGCTGTGTATATATAATAAATAGTATAATAATATATAAATTATGTATATATACCATCCACCAAGTATATATTATATAATATAAAAGATTTATTATTATTATTATTATTAAGACTAAATTATTTTCTTTTATTAATTTTGATTGTATATAGAAAATATATTAAGATAGTGAATAATAAAAATATCGTATTATATATAAAAGTACAATATATCAAGAATCATTTATCCTAATTTACGCACCTCTAAATTATTATTTTGTTATTATTATTATTATCATTATGCTATGTGTATATATATTTATATATACTTTATAATTATATTGTTTTTATTACAACGATTTATCATATTATTAGTAAAGTTCATTTATGGAAAAGGGATCATTAATTCAAATTGTTATTTTATATATTCCAATTCAATATACATTTATCAAGTCTGTACAAAACATATATAAAAATAAATACAATATTGTACTTGCCTAAATTCCCATAATACGCATATATGTTATGTATTTTATGGCTATAAAGGGTGTTCTTAAAAAGATATAATCAAATCGGATCGATGACGAATTCCAAGAGTTGAAATCCTTCTATAAAGTTTGTCAATTAACAGACATTGAGCAAAAAAACTAAAAGTAAAGCTTTTATTAGGCACAAGTGCGCCCAATTGTTACTTATGGTTCGGAAGCGTGGGGTAATTGCCAAATAAAATAACCAACGTCTCAGGAGAAAAAAATTCTACTAGTTACAACTATGGTTTACCAAGGTATAATGAACGATGGATGGTGGTGTAAAAGATAAGATTTTGAACGAAACCGGCTTTATTTACAGCAAGACGACATTGTTTGTTCAACACATCAAGTTAAGTCGTTTGAGGTGACGTTGGCATGTGGTATGCCTGCACGGGGATCGGATACCAGTTTAAAATTTTGGCACAACATACCGCAGGGATAGTGAAGTTTTAAGAGGCCACGGGACAAACGGAGGTCCGACATTGAAGGGAATCTTTGGGGCTTTGGTGTTTCCATAGAGCGCGATGGCGTGTGGCGATGAATATGCCCGATTGGAGAAGAGTAAATTCAAATAGTAAATTCATAGAAATCTGCAACACAAATCATCCTATGGTTATATCGCAGGATATGTCCGATCTAAACCACCCTGTACTAATATATGTATATTGTATGTGTATATATAAAGATTTTTCTTTTCCATTTTTTTTATTTTTTTGTTTTCCAATATTATTTTGATTGCATGTACTCGGTGATTTGTTATTATTACAGAGGAATATTTTTCGTTTTTTTTTTCAAATGTATTTTTTTTTCCTCGCAAATATATAACGATAAAATAAAAAAAAAGGTTATTTTTTCTTCTTCGTTGATTGGATCGATTATAAAATGTGTAAGTTTTTTTATTGGTACGGTCTGAAGTACTGAAGAAGAAAATACCATAATATATATGATGTGATAAATTGGTTATATGAGAAATTATTTGGTTATTGCGAGTAGACACATTTTCATATACATTTATTTAAATACGTAGAACTACCCCAAGATATATGAAAAAACGCAAACAATTGAATAAATAGAATAGAAAACAAATTCATCTATAATAAAGATAATTTCAGTTAGTTGATGATATGGAAATGCATCAAAAATTAATATACCCATTCATGTATATATATCATAGAGGTTCTTTCAGAGATCAGATTTATTTGGATTTGTAAAATTGAAACAGAAAATTATGCTACCAGATGCTTTTTCACAAAATTATTTTCTATAATGAAGCAAATTTTAAAATTTATGGTTTTTTTTGGTAAAAAAAACAAAATTGTCGTACGTCGAGTGATTAGTGAAAAAACTTCATATCCGCACAACGCGAGTCACTGTGTTTTGTTGTGTATTAAATGAACAGTTGATGTAATTGAAGCATATTCCTTTGTGAATGCTTTTATTATTATGCTGTAACAGTGAATGGGGTTCGATGAGATGTTCACCGGATTATTTTGTACTGAATTAATGGTATTGATCTAGCTTCTAGGGGTATATGACTGCACTGCGAAAGCCCTAATTTTTATAACTAAACAATTTCGTGAGAGTATTATTGCAAGAAATAATGATATTAAATTTGCCATCAGGAACGTGTGATTTACCACCATGTTAGATTATATTCTTTGGGCGTATACGTGAAAAGTTTTATAAAATCTACAATCCACAATCAATGCGGTCGCAGAGCTAAAGAATATAATTATTTGTGCCATTCCTGGTTAATCCACCCTTTTGTTATATTTTAGTACGACATTTTAACATAATTGTGGTTATCTATCGCACCAAACTTATAAATATATCTTCTATATTGCAGTTGTTATATATTTAACACATATCTTAGATTTTCGATTAATGTTTCTTACAAGCAAACATTTTTCGGTGTCCGACGCCGATTGGCCAGAAATTTGGAAATTTTGTTGTTTTCGAAAAATAAAAATGAAAATTCGGCATATATTTTCTACAATATTTTTGCCACCATCTTGGATTTCACCTACTAAAAATGAAATGGATGGGGAAAAAAATATAGGTATTATTATTTATCTTTATGTACCATACAATATATCTAAATTACAAGCAAGTCGGGAACGGACATGTTTCCTTTTCAGTCTAGAGGATTTAATTTCATTCAAATATACTTATTGTTATATGTAGTTAGTTTAGTATACATTGTATAACTTTAAAATTGTCATAATATCTAATTTTAAATCGCTCATAAAGTGTGAAATAAACTTGATTCAATTCGATATATGTTTAGAGATAAGAAGCAAGCACATATCAACATCCATCACAACTATAATAATGTGATGGTATATAGAAAATATATTCTATATATATATATATAATTGACATAATATACAAATATATTATGTAAATTTATGTATAAATATACATTATTTGTTTTATCGCATATTAATATTATTATTCAACATCGCACATAACATATAAATATGATAATTACTCGTATATATAATTAATTTATATATTATATATATATTATATCTATTCAAATTCATCAAATCGATAAATCCACATACATATTTTGATAATAATATAATAACAAAATTATATTAATTATATATATATATATACACATGCGATGCGTATATTATTGATAATACAATAATTATAATTGAAAATTTGTAATTAAATAAAATTTGAATTGTATATTACTATATGTTATTTCATTAAGGGATAATGTGATTGTATAATAATATAAATGATAATAAGTACATTATTAATACAGCATGTATATGAATATACGAATTTAACCTATAAATATATATTTTACATAATTATTTCAAAATAAAAATAGAAATTAATGATAATTTGTTTTATGCGAAATTTCTATATTATTAGTCGCATTTTTACCATCAAATTTATTGATAATTAATATATGGCATTGATTTAAATGTTATTTAAAATTATTTGGGAAAAATCTATAAATTATATAATTTTGAAACCATTCGTTCGTATAATGCTGAGCGATTTATTTATGGGAGTATAGGTGATTGATAATCATTGTATATAATTTCATTTTTATATAGTTGTTTAAATCAATTATTTATTTATTTAAAAAATAAAGTCAATTGGTTAGAAACAAAATCAGATATCTCTTATATAAACTATGGGATTTGTATGGGAGCTCCTGAATGGAATGGGAAAATTTGGTCCCTTAAACCTCATCAAATAAATTGTATTTATTCGACGTATATACATTTGAAGTTATTTCATATTTTTCGCATGTAACTGACAGCAAGCCAGGTGGGATCAAGTAGCACCGTGGAAGACCACAGGGTAGGTTGAAATATGAAGTTGAAGCGGGCTTTTTGGGCTCTCGGAGTTTCCGGCTGGCGGACGTCGGCGGTAAATAGGCCCGGTTGGACAAGGATGTTGATGGACGCCAAAACCAATTGTAGGTTGTAGGTGCGTGTAAGTAAGTATGTGTAACCGTTAAACATGAAAGAAATATGCATTGAAGCTCTTGAATTAACATTCATTTAATTAAAAAACACATTTTTCTTATGTTTCACGATTACGGACTACAGAATAAGTTAAAATTTTCAAGTCACAACGAAAAACTTTGTGTGGCGAAATTTAAAGGAACTTAATGATTAAAAAATTTGATGAAAAAATATGATATTTTTTAACTTTTGAACGACACACACTTGATGGTTTCATCGGAGGTGTCCGTATTAAAAATGGAGCCATATTTTTTATTTCCATTGGTGGTTTTTAAATATTCACAAAGTTCGATATATGTTAAAGCTGATGATGTGATGAGATTTTTTTTTAAAATCCATTTCATCAACTGATTTAAATTGAATTTGCTTCAATTTGGTATTGCGTTATTTCAAAATTATGCAATCCGATTGTTAATAAATTGGTTTTAACACTACAACAACGAAAAACCACATTCAACGTTCAAACAACATGAACCGGCGATCTTGGTGGATATTAGAATAGTTGGCTAAATTTCTAATAATTAAATATTGTTAACAGGACTTATAACTCTTGTAGTGCGGTTTTTTTGTTAGACCATATAACGTTATAAGAGTGTAACTTTCAAATATACGGAGCAGAGTTCTTTTGGACTATATGTACACTCTAACTATATTTTTAATAAAAAAAAAATTAGGCTAATAGATATCTATATATCTTTTTTAATCACTAACAATAGTCAATAATTTGGCCAATAAATTAATACATTATATCGTTATCGCCAATTTTTATATAGAATATTTTTACTGAACCTCATTCTCATAAAATTTCAATAGAAGATAAGTGAATATTCAATATAATAAGGAAAAAAATCACTTATACCATATTATATATACATGTATATATCCTTAAATATATAAATTACTATCCATTTATGTATATACAAAATAATATTGGTAAAATATTTAAGATAATATATATAATATGTTGTTGAATAGAACTTCCTGTGTTTGTATATTTTATGCGTATATATATTTACATATATAAAACATGCATAATAAATAACCCCTTAAAATTCATAATAAACGGGTATGGTTTTCCGACTATCGACTATATATGCGCATAGATTTATAAGTTTTCGTGTGTATCAGTAAAATATAATAATAATAATAATAATAATAATCATAAAATATAAACCCCACATCCTTAAATATATAATATTAATAATAATAATAATAATAGAATCTTTATAACCAAACCGTATTTTATATATGCATATAGATAGTCATATTATATATAAAATGTATTATCATGATTGACCTCTAATTTGGGCACTTCCAAAATATTATTATTTATAATATATATATTTTAATATTATATATAAGATATTTTATAAAACTGACAGACTGACAGACATAATACATTTTATTATATCAATCTCTAGGGTTTTATTTCGTTTAATTAATAAAAAAAAAAAATAAGGGAAAATCAATTTGAAAATGGTTTTATAGTATATACGATATATATAGTACAATGTTGAAATTATAATATCCAAATTTGGTTAACCCATTCCATAGACGCCCGGTCGATTTCTCGTCCACTATACTTTAACATCTGATTTCGAAATTACTATATATATATAGTTGAACTACAGAAAGAGCCTATATCACAACAAGTAATATACCTTCTTAAACCATTAGCAACTCATTGAAAAATAAATTTAACCTCTCCGGGGAAATTTTCATAAAGGCGGGAAAAACTAGTTTTCTGAACTATGTCAAAACATGCCAAACTATTTTCAGCAGCTTTCCAAATTCTTATAAAATTATTGTCGAAAGTTTAACGTTTGTCCAATATATGGTTTTTATATAAATAAAGGTGGATTCGGGGTACAGCCGGCACATTCACATTCTGTATCTATCAACTTTTTTCCAACCAACAAACTTTTCCCAAGAACATCAAGGCTATGTGGAACAGTCTCCCAGAGCTTTTATATCCCGTCACCCACTTATCAATCATATAAATTATACATTTCTTCCTTTATTAAAAATTTAAAAACAAATTCGCCTAAAATCCAATTTGGATAATTGTTGTTGTTTAAAACTATATATGACACTTAGTTATTTTCTTTCTGCTGTTCACGTTCTTTCTGCCGCTGTTTTCTGTTGTTTACGTTTTTTACGAACGTTTATTTTGAAGAGCGTGAAGAGTAGTTAAAAAAAAAATAATAATATGTGGGGTGTCGCACGGGAAATGTTTCCACAAATGGGGATTGTACATCTGATGGAAAATGTGCGAAAACTCGCTAAACTTTTATAAAAACATGTGTTGTGATGTATTAGAAAGTTGTTCTACGTTGAAAATTAAGGGGGTATCAAAAATAGGTATATATATATATATATATATATATATGGATATTATCAATTCCAAGAGATTATCTTAAATGATTTGTTATACAAACAAAAATATCCGCACAAAAAAAAAAAAAATTGTCAAAAAAGGTTAATTTATCCATTTTTTTTTTGCATATTAAATTTTAATTTTTGAATGAAAAAGTTAATACATTTTTTTTATTGTAAAATTGTAAATATCATCAGATACAAACACACACACACGTATCAAAAGATTGATAATGATTGATGGTTTCAATATATCCTTTTATTATTATATAAATACATAATTTTTATATAAGGATTCTTTCCATTTTTTTTTGTTATTAATATATTATTATTTTATATATGCGGAAGCCATCATATTATATTTTATATAAGCCTTTTGTTTACGCATCATTATTCGTTTTTAAGCTTATAAATATTATTATTATATACACCTAATCATTCTGTTTTCGTTGTTTTTTAAATATAAGAAGGATATTTTCCTTATTGAAAATTATTGGAAAAAAAATTATTAAAATAAAATATGCGGATATTTGTACAATTATATACATATATGAGAAAACGCAACAAAATAATAATAATAAAAAATTAAGGACAAAACTCTAGAGAAACGGATGATTAATGATTTATCGATGATTATTTGAATATATAGGTATTCATCCTATTTTTAATACATATTCGTATATATCATGATATAAAATAAACATAATGTTATATAATTAACCCTTTTTATGAAGGAAGAAGCATATTTTTTGTTCGTTCATTAATTTATGGTATTTTGCCTTTAAAATATATACATATAAACACGCGGCCGCTGCGACAAACACCCCTGAAACAGGAAGTAAGTACTTATGGGCGGGAAGGGAGATAAATTTATCACCAATCAATTCCCCAAACCGTTTTATTGTAAAATGATGTTTTTGATTCAAATTCATTCCCAAAAAAACCCTGTTGGATTTGTGAGGGGGTTGATTGAAAGCAGTGGGATTAGAAAAAAACATAAACCATTTTGCTCATAACCAAATCATGACTTATTGCTCGAGCTAAAAGTTTTTTATATTTTCCACGGACACCTGAAGATTAAAAATTAAAAATTTCAAGTCAATTGGTTGAAAACCGAATGAAATGTATCTAAAAAGCTGTTGGATTTGTATGCGAGCTCCTGGATGGAATGGAATCAGAAAAAATTTCCGGCAATGTAATATTTTGCATTTTATACCAACCCTCAATATGCAGAATTTAAAGCCAATTGGTTAGAAACGGAACGAGATGTATCTAATCATACCTTGGATTTTTTTTATGGGAGCTCCTGGGTGGGATGGGATCAGAATATAAAGTCAATTGTTTAGAAAGGGCACAAGAATTATTTAATAATTCTTAGGATTTGTATGTGGTTGTTGTTGGTGGTGGATGTTTTCTTGGTATTTCTTGGATTCCAAATTTTTATTACATGTGAAACTAAAATTCTATATATACAAAATTCTCATAAAATATCTTCAAAACTCATTGAGGATTGAGAAATATATACGAGAAATTAAAGAAACCGGAAAATTCGGAAAATTTGTTAGGTAAGGTGTCTGGGACGGGATCTGACAAACCCCTTAAGCGAACGCATCAAAAAAACCGGAAGGTTAAGTCAAATCCGTCGAATAGTTTCTGAGGAGAAAAAGTCGAGACAACCGAAGGAAATTTTGGCGAAATTTGCATTTTTGCTGGTGCTTAAAACCGATGTGATTTGTGGAGAAAAATGATGAAAAACTCGTACGTTAAAATTGTTTTCAAAACGAAACTTATAAGTCACATTTACTGAACGTGTATCTTGTTTAAAACAGATTACAGAAGGAAAATTAAAGATAAAATATTATACAACTTGTTTTATCATCCAATGATATAATAGTAAATAAATTATTTTTAGGATAATTAACAACAAATTTTTTTCGATTTTTTTTTCATTATTGAAATAATAAAATTTAGTTATGCAGAAATATATGGATGATTTTAGGTACCATTAAAAACCTATTTATTATATACAGGACAGAGAACACAACCTAACTGTTTACGGGTGGTCATGTTTTTATTGGGAGTATGCATTAATTCGTGCGGTTTTCTAAGAGTGGGCGTTACTAGCCCGTCGTGTTCATCCGTTACTATATTCATATTCAAAGCTACTGTTATTGCGCGTCTTTTTCAGTATATGCCATTTGATTGAAGCGTATAAACAACATTTTTTTCTATACATTGGAACATGTCGAACTTTGTGCCAGAAAAAGTGTTTTTGCGGGGAGTTCTTCTTCATTACTTTAACATGAAGAAAAGTGATACCGAAAGTTATCGTATTTTAGTAGAGGTTTATGGTGGACATGCTCTAGCTGAAATAACGTGCCAGAAGTGGTTTTCACGGTTTAAAAGTGGTGATTTCAACTTATAAGACGATGAACGACCCGGACAGCCAAAAAGATGATGAAGATGAAGAATTGGAGGCATTGCTTGATGAGGATGCGTGCCAAACGCAACAAGATCTTGCAAAATCATTGGGAGTTGATCAAGCAACCATTTCCGGGCGTTTAAACGCATCGGGATTCATCCAAAAGCTTGGTAATTGGGTGCCGTTTGAATTAAAGCCAAGAGATATCGATCGCCCATTATGCATGTTGGAAATGTTGCTTCAACGCCACAAAAACAAGTCATTTTTGCATCGGATTGTCACTGGTGATGGATTCAAAAATGGATTCATTACGATAACCCCAAGCGCAAGAAATCGTATGTGAAGCCCGGCCAACCATCAACATCCACGGCAAAGCAAAGCAAAGAATATCCATGGTGCCAAGGTAATGCTCTGTATTTGGTGGGATCAGAAGGGTGTGTTGCATTATGAGCTGTTGAAATCAGATCAGACGATCCAAGGGAACCTCTACCGAACACAATTAATTCGTTTGAAGAGAGCGATTGCGGCCAGTAACGACCAGAATATGCAACCAGACACGAATCCATAATTTCTATCATGACAACGCAAAAAAAAAAAAGCCCGCATTAGGTTACGGTTATAGAACGAAAACAATTATTTTAAAAATATCTATATTCTATTTTATATTTCTTTTTTTTTCTTTTCGTTAGGTTCAAACACAAAATTCGGTACTGGTACAACGTGTAATCTGGCAGGGGAAATTTGATTTGAGATATCTTTTTTGGTGAATGATGGGAAAAAAGGAATTTTCCTTTTAAAATGTATCTTATTTAATTCTTTAATAGTTTTAGCATCCGATTATAAATAATAATGAAAAAAAAAAAAGATTTACAATTTACCGGCGAATGCACTATTTTCTTTAACGCGCCATTTCTAGAGGGTCCTGTTTTGAACAACTTTCGATTCTGGATTTAGTCTGGCGGATTCTGTACTTAATAGTCTGGCGAACACTTTTCCCATTTGGTCATAGGAAGGGTTTTGAGTTTTTATGGGAGAATTATAAATGTCCCCTCTAGAGGGAAATATTGCGTGGAAGTCGTTGTTAAGGATCATATGGGTATCTAAACTTTTGTTCAGGCCCGGTCACTTCGACCAGGGGATGGGAGACCGTCAACAATTTGAAAAATCCCAAAAACTGTAATTCAGAGCCACAGCAAAAAAAGGGGGTTTTCTTGACACAGAAAACCGCCAATTAAAATATCCTCAAAACAATTGTTGGAGAGTTTTTAAAGTAAATTTCAATTTAATTGTAATTTTTTACTATTGTGATGACAAAACAATCATATCAAAACCGATATATAGAAAGGAAAATAACAAACACAACAAACAGATAAATGAATAAATATAAGAAAATATATGGTTCGTTTTGCTTCCGTTTACTTGTATATTATTATATTATTGTATATACTTTTCGTTAAATCAATAAATGTAAAAAAACAAAATTGTCAAAACAACATAAAATTTGTATCGTATATAATCAATAATATATAGAAATATTTTGTATAGTAAACAAAAACAAAAAGAATCTATTAGTTTTTTTTATTGTTGTCTGCGGTTTTCCTCATCATTGCGTATATTATCAATAAATCAATAAACTTTTAAAACTATACATGTGAAATAGTAATTATAATCAAAACAAAATAATGATGGTATAAATAAACAAATAGTTTTGTTTTTGTTCACAGGTAAAAAGTCTCCATATACATTGTCTTCATCGGTGTTTTTCTTTTTCATTATAATCAAATAGATTCTAATTGCTATTTAATGATATATTAATTGATTGACCAAATCCTTTGTCAGAATTAAACCCAATCACAATATGCCGATAATAAAAGTTGAACATACAAAAAGATATATAGGGATTCTGTTTGTCTGCTGTCTAAACCATTTTGGGGGTTTTTTTTTTATTTTATCATATATTTATTGATATTTCAATAACCGCATTATAAACAATTTTTAACAAAACAAAAAATAATCAATTGATTTTTCAATTGTATCTTAAATAAATATAAACATAAAATAAATACAGAGAAAATCAATTGGAAAAATATTCTTAACAACAACACGTCAAGGTACAAAACAAAAATATCAACATTTTTTTTTGTTTTTGTTTAACATTTTCAATTGGGCAATTTGGATTTGTATAATAATAAAACAAAAACTCACCTGATTTTGAACATTGATTAATAATTGCGTTTTCCCATTGTAAACAAATTGTAATATAAATATTAATATTATATAAAATTGTTTTACGATAATTTGATAATTTGTTAACCACATTTTATTTTTTGTATTTTTTTTTTTTTAATTTTGATTTCTTTCTACAATTTTTTGGTTTAACACAAATCAACACAGACAAAGTTGAAAACTCATCAATTTCACAATTTTTAAACAACACTACCCAAAAAACAATATAATTAAAATATCATTAAACAAATATAAAATAAGACAAACAACTTATTCTTCTTCGCATAAAGCATAAAAGCAATTAAAATATTATTAAAACATTTTTCAACCACGACAACAAGACACAAAAACAACAACAAAGACACAAAAAAATAAATTTTTTCTTATCTTATCACTAATTCACTATACAACACAATTCAAAACAAAATGTTTAATATTATTATTTATTTTTTTTTTTATCAATATTCATCTTGTTTTTTTTTCTTTCTTATTTGCAAACTTAACTCACCGCCATGATAACACGAACTGTTGATTTTTTTTTTATTTTATCGCAAAATTTTCATTTTTTGTTGATGTTTTGCTTTTTCATTTTTCTATTTATTATTTTTGAAATATTCATTTTGATAATTTGACATTTGATGAATTTCTTGATAATTTATTGAGTTCATTCATGGCGACTGAATTCCGTAATTCATTTATTTATTTATGAATTCATTGATGAAAACAAAGCTAGCAAAGTTTTGAACCGAGAAATTTAAAAAATTTACAATATTTTATATTAAATATATTTAATTTGCTGATTTGATGTTTTTAAAAGGATAAGTATAAATTTATTTTATAATTGAATTAATTTTAATCAATTTATTTGATATACCAAAATGAATTCTGCGTTTATTTAATATACTAAAGTGGCAAACATATGGAAAAAACGCAAACCTACGCATACGAAGAATAAAAAAAAACGAACACAATGAATCATGTCATCCGCCCTTTAAATTATTGTTTTTTATTTGATTATTTTTTTTGTTTATAATTCGAAAACATAGGAAATTAAGGAAACTATAGAGTTACCATCGCGTCCAGTTGAATTGTAGCGGAACTTTTCTGATTTCCCTTCTATTGCTTCTTCGTCAATTTGACTTCAATATGAATCGTTTGCGTAATAAATAAACCAACCATATATAACGAAAAAAATTTAAAAATAATCAATTCCATAATATTACGTGAAAACAGTATTAATTTTCGACCGAATGTTCATTTTAAAATGAATTTTATTTGTTTTTGCAGCTAACTTCATTGAAAAACACGTGTTCTAATTTGACGTTTTAATTTATACGAAAAAAAAAAAAAAAAAAAAAAAGGATTTTGTTTTTTATTTTTATTTACAAAAAAGTGTTTTTTATTTTATATATTTATTTTAAAATTAAAGTTTATTCCATTTATATGATAATTATAATAAATAAAATTAATATTAACTATTAAAATATATTAAATTAGTTATTTTTTTTTTATAATTATAATAAAATTTCATGTGTACATAAAAATTATTTAATCCAATAGAATTAATCTACAAAAAAAAAATTAAAAATTAAATACAAACTCAAAATGCAAACCTTAAAAGATCGTCAAATAGGTAAATGTTTTGTTGTTGTTGTTGTTGTTGTTATTTAAAAATCTTTTTTTGTAATTTTAATAATTTAATTAAATAACTTTTAGCTGCAATAAAGCAAATGCTTAATTTAAATCAAAGTCAAACAAAAAGTTTAGCTACCGAACCAGTTTGGAAAATTTTAATTTATGATAGAGTTGGACAAGATATAATTTCACCATTAATATCAATACGAGAACTTCGTGAATTGGGTGTTACCCTTCATATGTAAGTATAGAAATAATATTGAGTTTTATATGAAATAAAAAAAAACAAACAACAATGCGATCTATTACTTAAAATTAAATTCAATTTTTATATTTTTTGTACCAAAAAAACAAAAGACAATTACATTCGGATCGTGATTCAATACCAGATGCACCGGCTATTTATTTTTGTGCGGCCACCCAAGAGAATTTGGATCGAATGAGTCAAGATTTTCAAAATGGTTTATATGATGTGTATCATTTAAATTTTATATCACCAATTCCACGACAAAAATTAGAAGATTTAGCGGCGGCTGCTTTGCAATCGGGTTCCGTGGCCAACATTCATAAGGTATACGATCAATATGTAAATTTTATAACACTGGAAGACGATATGTTTGTGTTGAAACATCAAAATAGTGATGCATTATCGTATTACGCAATAAATCGGGCAAATACCTCGGATACCGAAATGGAAAATATAATGGATAATATTTGTGAATGTTTATTTTCGGTATTTGTAACACTGGGCAATGTACCGATTATACGAGCACAAAAAAATACATCTGCCGAAATGGTGGCAAGAAAATTAGAGAAAAAAATACGTGAAAATTTATGGGATGCTCGTAATAATTTATTTCATATGGATGCAACACAGGCAACCGGTGGTGCATTTAGTTTTCAACGTCCCGTTTTGATATTGTTGGATCGTAATATTGATATGGCAACGCCATTACATCATACCTGGACATATCAAGCATTGGCCCATGATGTTTTGGATTTGGCATTAAATCGGGTGGTTATCGATGATGCCGATGATAATACCGTCGTTGCTCATGGTGGAGCAAAAGCAAAATCAAAAGCATGTGATTTGGATGGTCGTGATAAGTTTTGGAAAACGCATAAAGGCTCACCGTTTCCGATGGTGGCCGAAGCCATTCAAGAGGAATTAGAACAATATCGTAATTCTGAGGATGAAATAAAAAAATTAAAAACATCAATGGGTATCGATGGTGAAAATGAAATTGCCTATTCAATGGTTAACGACAATACGGAAAAGCTAACGAATGCCGTCAATTCGCTGCCACAGCTAATGGAAAAAAAACGTTTAATTGATATGCATACAAAAATTGCGACAACAATATTGAATTTCATAAAATCTCGACGATTGGATTCGTTCTTTGAATTGGAAGAGAAAATAATGTGTAAGGCACCGTTAGACAAAACCATACTGGATATTATTGCCGATCCGGAATTTGGTAAACCGGCGGATCGTATGCGGTTATACATTATTTATTATATTTGTTCACAGCATATACCGGATAGTGATCGAAAACGTATTGAACAAATTTTATCGGAAAATGGTTGTGATTTATCGGTAATGTCATATTTGGAACGATGGAAGTAAGTTTTATTTTTATACTTAATTGTTTTGTTTATTGAGTGTACATAAAAAATTAATCTATATATCTATTTTATTGTTTTTTAGGAGTATTACGAATAGATCGACGGTATCAACACAAAATCAATATGAAGGCGGTGGTACGAAAACAGTATCAATGTTTTCAAAATTATTATCACAAGGTTCATCGTTTGTAATGGAAGGTGTTAAAAATTTAGTTGTCAAACGTCATGTAAGTAAACAACTGTTTTGTTTTATTTTTTTTCAATGATATTTTAATGCAATTTTTGATATATTTATGATGGAATTGTGAAAAGAAAAACTGCAGTACATTTACGATTTTCCTGAAAATGATCTGAATACAATACGTAATTTGCTAAAATTCTTAATAAGCTGTCTAGGCTCGGGGTCAAATAATTCGGGATCAACAGGCAAATTAATAGATCTGGAATAACCGACGCTGCGTCCATATGGAGTGGAAAATAAACTGAGCAGAGCGTAATCAGACAAAAACTAAACAAGAATAAGAGGCTGGTTTGTCGGGAATGATAACTGGAACGATGAGAATTACTGGATTCGTATTCTTGCATGCATCTTAATTAATCTGCAACCTATCCACATAAACATATATCAAATAGCAAGGGAGGTGGGCGTTGCCGTTAAATAAATTGATGAACCTTAAAGAAGGAAATTAAAGGTGTTATCTCAATATACTAAAGAGGGTTGACATATGCTAATAATACCTATGATGTTGTTATATAGTGATAAAATAAATGGAAAACTGAACTTTGTTCATTGGTACAAAGTTATCATACCTCCAGAAATTAGGAGAGTTGAACCCCGGGAGAGTGTTCAGTGAAAGGAAATCAAAATGGACTTTGTGTCAATATTCATTTTCTGATAGTTACGTGAAGTTAATGGCTTCAAATGGATTCAATTCCCGAACTTTGTGTTTAACAGAGAAAATAATATGGAAAACATTGAGTCGTGGTTTAAATGAAATGATTAAGGAAAACTGGGACAGGTTCTTACACATTACCAAAAAAAATTCATGAAAATTGATACAAAAAGGGCCCCATGAAGTCTTGGCTAGTGGACATCTAGCCCAACATCCAATCCTTAGACAAGTTCAAGACTCGTAGGTCCCTCCTTTTCGTATTAATTTTATTGGTATATTTTTAATGTTTAACGGCCTGGAAGCCGTTGTTGGGTCCTCACTGATCATTGACCATCTCCCAAACTGCTAATCCTTAGGTATAATCTGTTGTTTTTATTCGTACCTTTATATTTGAAATTGAAAGTGGGACAAATCTAAAAACTGTTAATTTTATATTGGTTTTTTCTTTTTTTTTTTGTAGAATCTACCAGTTACAAAAATTACCGAACAATTAATGGATTGTCGTACCGGCGGTGAATTAGACGAATATATTTATTTGGATCCGAAACTATTAAAAGGCGGTGATATTTTACCAAAAAATCGTTCAGTATTTAGTGATGCCGTTGTTTTTATTGTCGGCGGTGGTAATTACATAGAATATCAAAATTTAGTTGATTTTATTAAGGTAAAAACCCATAATTTTTGAAAATTTCCAATTTTTTTAAATTAATTCAATTTTTTCGTTTTTTCGCGTTATTCTTCTTTTTAGCAAAAACAATCGGCAACCTCAACAAAACGTATAATTTATGGAGCTTCAACATTAAATAATGCCAATCAATTTTTACGACAGTTAACGTTATTAGGAATAGAAATTGGTGAAAAAACATATAATGGTTAGGAGAACCAGAAGGAGGGAATATTTATTTATTTTATTTTTCTCTTCTTTTTGTCTCTTGTCTTGTTTTGCTGTTGTTAATTTAAATAAAATTTTATTGGAATTGTATTAAATATTACGAATATTTATGAATAAAACAAAATATATAATTAATTGAAAATTTGTCGGTTTATTGATTTTAAATGATTTTAAGCACGTCGTGTGATTACAGTAAAGTTTATTTTAGTTATCGTTTTATGAAGAAATCCTAAAAACCCTTTTACCTTTATTTTATTCCTTTGCTCTACATTTTGGAACTTTAAATTGTGGAAAATCGAAAAAAAAAATTAATTTTTCGGTTTTCTTCCGCTCGCTCAGTTATCCTATAACTTCCTCGGAAACTACTCTTCTACCGATTTAGCTAAAATTTTCAACAAGTAGTTTTTTCTTTCGGATAAAATTGTTTAAGTAATATCACCTCATCCCTTCGATTCCCGTTCTGAAAATGTCAATGCTTGAAAAATTCTCCATACTCTGGCCGTCCATTAACTGATGAAATGGACGATGAAATTCTTCAACTGGTAGCAAATTTAGACCATAGGCCGGCATGCAAGCACTCAAGACATCTCAAAAATGCATTAAACATTGATCCAGAAATAGTTTGGAATTATTTGAAAATGGGCTGCGACTATTCAAAAACAACCGATGTTTCGTTGCTGCACAATTTAACGCAAAAAAAATGTAATTGATTGAATTTCAATTGCTGAATTTGTAATAACGTATTAAAATCGAAAAATTTCTCAAGTTTGAATCATAACAATAACCGACGTCGAAGCCTGCATTGCCTGGACTAATTATAGGTTCTATGCTTGGCGGGGGAATTGGAAGCGAATTGTTCAGCATGAATCGCTAAAACCTGTCCACACTATTATATATTCATTTTTTACTACCAACAATTAACCAGATTTATCAAGCAATCCAAAATAAATGGAAAAACGATTGAACGATAGAAAGGGTGCATTCGTTTCTATCATGATTAAGCCCGGCCGGACACATCTTTTATGCCCCGGAAAAAACTGACTGACTATAGGTTAGGAAGTTTTGATGCATCCATCGTACAGACATACAGACATTAAGCTGTCCAAATTGGATTGCAATTTGACGGATTAATTACGATTTGTTTCTCTCTTTACAAAACGTCCTTGATGGAAAACATTGGCCAACAAAACAACAGGCGAAAATCCTGTGGTGGAGTGTTTTTGCCAATAAACCACAGAAGTTCTACACCGATGGAATTATGAAATAACCCGAAAACTGGCCGAAGGTTATAGATAATAATGGGATAAAACAAACCGACAATACTTTTCCTTTAATCCAATAGAACTTTGATGACAAATGAACAGCTTTTCTATCTGGGAAGTTTTTCTAGTTTTATCCCATACAGGAGTTCCCATACAAATCTAAGGGATTATTATAAATATCTCGTTCTGTATCTAGTCAATTGACATGACATTTTTTAATTGGGAGGTTTGATGACAAATAAACAACTTTATCTAGCCAATTGACATGAAATTTTGAATTTAGAGGTTTCAGGAAATCTTTTATATCGGGAGAATCTTTCTGATGGCTCGGGCCTTAACCATGAGCTCCAACAAATAAATCCAAGGCGTTATTATATCTAATTCTATTTATAACCAATATTTACATGGAGATCTCATTATATTTGAGAATTTGGTCTAAAGGTCTCATGCATGGATCCAGGAGCGCCGATATATCTGAGCCAAGGTGCGATTAGAGATTTATCGTTCTGTTTCTAAACAATCTAAACTTGAAATTTTTGACCTGGTGACTCAAAAACTCTAATTTTGTGGGGATTTTTTCGGATCGCATCCAATCCGCAGGACCTCTCCAATGCAAATCCCAGGAATGATTAGAGATATAACGTTTTTTTTAAACTTTTTAATCAAGTGACAGTCCCGTAACCGGCTCTTTTTACCCCCTGTTCAAGTTATGAAAAAATCGTAACCCTTTATAATAAAAAATATGTTTAAAACTGTTCTAATTTGTAAAAATCAACCACTACTTATTTCAATTTTTAAGGGTAAATAAATTTCCATAAAATTGTAATGATTTTAAGGGTGAAATTTTTAATAAGTAAAATAAACTGAATTATTGTGACTTAAATAGAATTATTAGAATTATTTATTAGAATTATTAGAATTAAACTGAATATTAATGGTTGTTATGCGTAAAAATACTGATAAATTGACAATTTTTCACATTTTTAGATTATTTTTCTCATAGAATTTGTTCTACATCCCTATATGGGCCGGTAAAGGAAGGAGTTTTTACAGAATTTAATTATCTATCGAATGAAATCCTGAACGTTATTCTAACTCAACGCAAATTCACGCAAATTTTACTTAA
The DNA here is from genome assembly GCA_958336335.1 of Dilophus febrilis. NCBI lineage: Eukaryota > Metazoa > Arthropoda > Insecta > Diptera > Bibionidae > Dilophus > Dilophus febrilis. The sequence continues at coordinate 34,198,147 of OY284471.1, forward strand.
CCTTTACATAATAATCAAATTTACGATTTCTTATACTGATTATATTACAAATTTTGACACCCTACTTCCTTTAATTAATCGTCCTGTGGGAACGTCAAGTCTGTTCATATATTAGATGCGCGGGCCTGCCAATTGACGTGAAATTTTGTATTTGGAGGTTTCATTAAAAATGAGGAAAACTTATAGATCGTAAAATCGCGTTTATATTTTTTCTGATACCACTCTGCTTCCACCCACTTGTAAAAAGATCCAACGGGAAAATTCTTTAAAATAAATTTGAATATTTAATATTAGTGTGGCACATCATTTTATATAAACATTTTATGAGGAATTGATTGGAGATAAATTAAACCCCTCATTTTCCTCCTGGCGACAAATATACTAGAGCTTCCTGTTTCAGGTATTTGACTATATGGCAGCGTTTTTTACTATTATTTTTGCATATGTAAAATGTTTTAATTTCATCATTCTTTTTGTTGTATAATTTATTTGGTAGCAGATAGCAGATATTTAATAAGTAAATATTATAAATAAATAAATATACTTTTATGTGGAAAACGAAGTTAATATAATATTAATAAAATATATATAGTAGTAGTAATAAAAACAACATATTTTTTTTTTGCTATAGAATCTCGTTAATCATCGCAATATCACATATAACAATAGTAAATAAATATATATATTGTATAATAAATCATCAGTTGTGTTGTATTATTTTTTTAATTTATTTATTCAACTTAAATAGTAAAGGTCATTCTGAAAATATGAAACGAAAAAAAAAATTGTATGTGTCGCCGTTGTGTCTCTTGTGTTTAATAAAAATTATAATATACACACACACACACACGACAAATAGCCGATAGCTGCTATTCAAATATTTTTACATAAAATATAGGTGTGATTTTTCTGTTTAATTTTTAATTTTTTTCTTTTGTTGAAATTTATTTATTATATTATATATTTATAATTTTTTTGTATTCAATTTTTTTTCTTTTTAACTCAAGATATATCACCTGATCTTGGATTTTCGATTATATATATATAGATATGCTTATTATTAATGATATTAAAAATTAACACAACATCATTTACACACAAGTTAACCGCGTGTTATATATGGATGAATATATTTTATTATAAATAAATACTGTCAATAAGTTTCTAGAATAGAAATAAAAAATACAATTTTCTAATATTCACCCAGCAGAAAAGCTCAATGCATTTATTCCAACGTTCCTCCACATTATTATATGAATACCATCCCGGCTATATAGTGCTTTTCCCGGAAGGTCTGCAAAATATTCGTCTGCTATAACTTCATCATTAGACGAAAAACCGAAAAATCATTAGAAAGTCAGAAGTCAGAGGGAGCCAAATCTGGCGAATATGGTGAATGCGTTCCATTAATTCATTGATTGATTTTAGCCATTGTCAAAATGATTTTATGACCAGGTGCATTTTGTCTTGTTGTTGAAAAATGATTTTTTTTTCTTCTGTAAAACGGATCTTTTTTCATGAATTTTTACGTCGAGTTGGTCTAAAAAGTTGCAAAAATATTCAGAATTAATGGTTTTTCCCCGTTTGCAGATAATCCACCATCAAAATACTTTTCGCATCCCAAAAAAAAACTGATACCTTATATTGGCCGATTTATGACAACGAACTCGTTTAGGAGCTAAATCACCAGGTGCACACCATTCTTTAGCTTGTCTTGTTTTGGATTTTGGATCATGCTGGTAGTGGTAGACCCAAGTCTCATCCATAATGATAAATCGATGTACAGCATACTGTTTATCTTCCTTAAAACGCTTTAAAAATGTTGCCGAGAAAGTCGCATTCGAATGTGTTTTTGTTCGATTGTTAACGACACAGCTTTTTAAACCCCAAAGCTTTTTAAACGGGGTCACACAGCTTTTTAAACCAATTACGGTACCACTTCACGGTGCCTAATGTATATCTATATCCAAAATTTGAACTGAAACAATCATAAGAAACGGAACGGGCAAATCTCTTGGACATCATTGCGATTTATATGGGTCTTGGTGGATCAGTTCAGATTTAGTAGTGCTCCCCTGTTTTATGTATTTAATAACACTCTTCATGCAACATTTCAAGTTAATTGGTTACATAGAAATCGAGATATCTGTATAATAATCCTTTAAAGATTCGTATCGGAACTCTTGGATGAAATAGGATCAAATAAAATTGCCGGGAATATGATTTTTTGCATTTTCTATAAAAATCCTATATTCATAATTTCAACCAAATATTACAAAACTCGTTTATATATCCGACAAAATGGTCTAATCTATTCCATTTTTGAACTTAATCAAACCGTCAAGTTATCAAGTTAATGGAAAAATAAGATATTTTCATTATTATTTCTAAATATCTACAAGATGATAGGAAAAATTGTTTTTTAGAACAAAATTAAAGGTTAAAGATGCATATACCTACACTATACCTACAAATATAGTACTATACTATACCTACAAATATAGTATCTTTTTGTTGTTCTTGCTTGAACGATTTTGTAGATATAAGTCAATGAGAAAACAGATATTTTTCAATGAATTGCATTCTTTTGAACACCCTTTAACGCGGTACGGACTGAATTTAGAACCCCTCCCCCATTGCTAAATGATTTTATGCTGTATCCAGGATTAGGTACTATTCTTCGGCTACGGTGGTACTGGGACACACAGCTGTGCAGGTTGGTACTGGGACATAAGATATGGTTGTCCGCAATAAGTAAATTTAGATTACTTTAATGATGTGGTTGATTATACAAACTGTAGTTATAGTTATATAGTCAACTATAGCTATAAATAGTTATGGCTAGGTTTATTCGAACACATATCTCGAGCTATCTTTCTCTAGCTGAACATCGCATATAAACAGGACGTTTAGCTCTAGCAAACTAGAGAGAACACATTATGGTATCTCGGATAGATAGGTCAAGCTAAATCGTTTGCTCGAGCCAACGACATTTATTTTTTTTTATTTACTATTTACTATCATAATAAATAAAAACAAATTTCGATAAATTCACGTTCTAAAATACATACTTTTATTCTTTTATTCTTTTATCCTAAACAAATCTGGGAAAAGTTTTAGCTCGGGCTAAAACAAGTTCAGTTTCAGCTACAGTTAGCTCGAGCTATGTACGTGTATATACGCAGTAAAATTCGATTAAAAACAACTGCGTATAGTTATAAATAGTCAACTCATCTATTAACTCATCTATCGGGTCAATCATGTTGTGGCCCTGTTGCAAAATTAGTAGGATTAAAAAATTATTGTTTAAAGTCCTTTCTCGGCAACTCAAAATCTATCATACTCACAAAATCGCAATAAAAACGTGTATGAAAAATTAATGGTTACAGGTTACAGCAGTATACAGATAGCATTTAGGGTGTGATATGACTAATGATGAAATACAAATTTATATATTTAGATATATAAATAAAGTCAACATTATATATATTTCTACGATCACATTTCTAAATGATAAACTATAATCGTTTAACACTATCATGTCATTTTTGTATTATATTTTGACTCTCATTTTATATATATAATTAGATTTGTAAATATAATCGCTATATGGATGGATGATAAAATCCATGTGTATGATTTATTTTTTTTTTTGAATGCCATGTGTGTTAATATTAAAAATGTAAATAATCTAATTCATATATTTAGCTTTTGACTTTCTTCAAAATTCAAATATCTCTTCTTCAAAAAAAAAAAAAAATTATTTAAAAAATGACAAAATAGTCATTCAAAAGCAAAAGTTTTAAACCAAAAATGCCATATAAGTAAATCATCACTGCGACATAACGGTTAAATAGAATAGCATTCAATTCACAATTTATTTTTAAATTACACAACATGCATGACAATCAATATATGACCCCTTAGGATGTAATTGTAGGATGTAGTTGTAAAAACGCCAATCTAAAATTCTGATAAACTTTTGAAGTAGTACGTGGGTATGAATACAATTGTAAAGACATAAAAAATACGGAGATTTCTTGTATGAAATTATATACAATAATTCTTTTTCTATGAATTAAGTTTTATTGAAACGTATTTTATCTATTAATCATTTCAGATCAAAAAACATATCAGAAAAATCTACAGAAAAGTTTAATGTCATTTCTTATTGTTTTGACTCATTTCATTAATTAGAGCCATTTTTTTTAAACAGATTTTATTTATAATCTTTAATTTTTGGATTCATAACAATTTTCTTAAACATACGCATTTATTTTATAAAAACCTATCGTTTTTAAAGGTCCAACAAAAAACGAAAATTCCCCTATAGATAGAATAAATAAATATAAATATATATTTATAAAATATGTATAAAAAAAAATATTCTACGTCTTTCATAAAACAATACGAAAAAAAAAACGTCATCAGAAAGAAAACAAAAAGTTGTTATAATGAAATAAGAATAACGCAAAACGTTATCAAAAACAAAAACAAAATTTTTCGGTATTTTTTATTTTTTTAATTCGCGATTAATTAAACAATTAATTTAAAATCAAATATCTTTATATCGACCATCGAATATTTATAAATATATAACAAACATGAGCCAATCATAAAAAATAAAAAAAAAATCATCTACTGCTGTGATAATAAAACTGAATATAAACCAGAAAACTTGAAATTTTTTATATAATATTTCGTTTTATTTATTATATTATAATAATGTTATTGTTTGGTTTAATTTAATTGTTAATTCGACAGCTCTTAAAATAGGATTTTTATTATTTAACCAAAAATTATATTTAATTTTTATTGAATATTAGGCGCCACTTTGTTTTTTTTTTATTAAAGAAAAAAAAGCAATAACTTTTTTTTTTATAATCATAATAAAATATAATAATATATTATTCGGCTATCTCATTTTTTATTTCAATTTTTAATGTTTTGTATTTACAAATTGTTCTTATTCATATTAAATATATGTAAATAATATGTGAATATTCATACGAATTAATTCGAACAAACCAAAAAAGAAGATGAAATAGCACAAAAAAAAAATTACATAAATTAATTAAATTAATGCGTATAAGGATAAGGGGATACCTTTTTAAACCATAACCCAAACAGCCACATTTAATGTAAAAACAGGTATAAGGCGGTAATTTTGATGTTGGTAACATTCAGACAACCATTTTTATTACCGCCAAATAATACCTAAGCAATTATGCCTGTAAACAATTTACCTGTTCGAACCCATGCAGCGGTATTAAATTAACTGGATTTTGACTGTCGTATTATGACCGTATTTGCTCTGCGGAACGATATGGTATTATTTCATTACGTTTGTTTGCAAGATGAAATGGATAAGGTATTTAGAAAGTTATTTACATATAGATAAAGATTTTTTTAAATGAATTATAATTGTGTAACATTCAACATACGTTATATCTATTGAATCTTGATGATAAGCTTTATGATGTAATATCATCCACCTCCCCAGGCGGATGCGGACACTATTGCAGTACTATTGCAGTGCTTATATATAGTACGTGCATAAATTTGATGATACTTACGTATACGTACGTAATATATTTATAACTTTAGAGTTTTACATAAACACTATATAAATGAAAAATTTTGTTTTTAATTTGTGATATACACCTACAATTTTGTCACATTTCAATATTCAATATATGAAAAGTGATCAAAGTGAAAAGCAGTAAAAAGAAGCATTTCTGAGTTTATTGCCACTGGGAATATTTATTGGATAAATAACGCAGTGAATACGGCAATAATGATGGTGCTGAACAATGCGTGGCACCAAAATGGCGCAGGAAGATTCTGGATCTTGTCAAAGGGATCAGAGAAGTGAACATGTCAATGGATAGGATGAAAAGAGTTATGATATAGCAAATGTAAAAGAAAAATCTCATAGAAAATGAAGTCCCGGAATTCCCTCCCGGAAGTGGGATCGGCAACGATAACATCTTTATACGAACACGGATCTATGAAAAATCCTTTAGTGATGGATTCAGTGCGGATTTTTAATCGAAGAAGCTTGGCTGGGCCTATCATATAACCATGGGGATGCATGCATTAGATGCAATGCAATTAAGTAAATGGAAAGGAAATCATATCAACTCATCAACTCTTAGAAAATTGGTGGATTTCACAACTGGACATGGATGCTTCAGGCGTCATCTGCTGAGGATGATTATTCTCAAGGATAACACGTGCAGGCTCTGTCTTGAGGATGAAGAAATGGCCGCGCACATTGTATGCAAATGTTCGGTTTAGAGAGCGTAAGATTGAGGGTGACCGATCGTCCGTTTCTTTCTGAGGAGGAGTTCGGTAGGATTCCCTTCAAAGAGATGCTTGAGATAACGAGGAACACTATATTCGATGTAGGTATCGATCGCAAGGTACGAAAAGGAAGGTACGAGAATAAAATTCATCGCATCGATTTAAGTACCCAAGGGCATCCTGATGGTTTGGATTCTTTTAAAGCGCGAGAATTATCTTAAATGGATGAAAAATTACTATAATCGTAAGTACTGTTATAATTTTTAATATTTTATATTTATATAAGTACAAATATAGGAAATTCTATATGAAAAATCATACCAAAGTCTCAAAAGTTATATGAAGGACACTTACATAGAAATAAATATAGTAATTGTTCATAATTATTCTAAAAATGTCATCCAATTTTGATGTTTTTCTAACGAATCAGAAAAGTAAAGATTGATGGATTACAATTCCATTTTTGTTTTAAATATTGCGAAATTCTTTATAGAAAATATAAAATACCTATCAATTGGTGATTTGTTAGTTTCGATCCGTTAATTGGTTAGAAAGATAAAGTTATTTTTCTGTTTGTTTGCCATCGGCATGTACATATATAATATATATAAAGAAATTTTCTTATACCTTCTTAAATATATAGAATATTTAAATAATAAATAAAATATGAATGCGTTTAAAAGGAAAAAAATATGAAAAATTTTTTAACAATCTGTGAAACATTTTATTATTTTTTATTTGTTTGTTATTTCTTTTCGTTTTTTTTTTTTGTGGTTGTTGTTGGCTTGTTGCTCATTCATTTCGTGTCTTTATCATATACACTGTATATATGATTTGATGTGCGTGAACATTTTTTTATATTATTATATATGGCTAATAGAAATTATGTATATTTTTAGTGGTTGTTGTTAGCACATTATTGATTGATTTTTTTTTTTTTTTATTTATTTATATATAAATATCTTTAAATGAATATGCTTGAAATATATATGTTCAATATTTATTATATCAGTTAGATATATATAGAGAGATTTTTTTTATAATGTATATTTATTTATTAGTTAGTATTAGTTGCTGGCGATGAATAACCAAAAATGAAATTTATAACAAAATAAATAAAAAGCGATTATGTGTGGCATGATGATAAATAAAAAAATATATATTGTAAATGTTAAAAATTCTTAAGATATTTATTATATATGGTATAAATATTTATGGATAATTTTTTTTTTTTTTTTGCTTTTCTTTTGTAATATTTCTATATGTAATATGGTTAGATTTATATAATATATTAATATATTTATAAAGTTATATTTATAATTTATATATAAGAAGAAGAAGAAAATGATGCGATATAGTTAAGGCCGCCCATGGAGTATTCATATATATATATATATATATATAGGAATATATATCTTGTTAGTTAATTTGTATGTATATAGAGGCAATACTGTATTAAATCACATCCTCTGAAATTATTATTATTATTAATACATATCTTATATAGAACTAAATTGATTCATAAAAACATAAACCGCAATATTTTTTGATGATGATAATTTCAAATTTATTATATCTCATGGGAATAAAATAATACTAATAAAAAAAAAAAAAAACAAATCAAAAAATTAACCAGAAATTTATATACAGTAAATTTTTATATATACTTTTAAAGAAAAATTTGAAACATATAATTTTATTATTATAATGTGATGATGTTTTATTTTTTGAAATAAAAAAAAAAAGAATAAAAAACTTCAATTATATCATCATCGTATATAAATATGGAAAGTCTATAAGTAATTATTAACTTTTATTTTAAATTCCATCAATAAAAAAAAACATCATCCTTGCTCATATATCTATATATATATATTTGTATATTAATGGATTACTAAATTGGTCGCAGTTAAAGAGCGCAGTTAATATTAAAGAAGCCGCCTTATTGTCTAATAAGATGATGGTATATTTTCGTTTATATTTATATATATGAGTTCAGGTAGAAAATTAATAATAATTTCCAAATGTTAATTGATCATTATTGAAAATAATATAAGTGTGGTGAATATTCAATTTTGCGGCAAAACTATAAAATAAATGCTTATCATATTCCAAGCCGGGAAATTGTTAATTCAATATTTTTCGAAAATGCTACTCTGAAAGCAACAAGTCCAATTATAGCTGATTTATAACACAAAAAATGTATTGTAGCCGAAATTAATTTTCAATCGATTTCTGTGAAAATTCAAAGTGTAAAACTTACGATACTTTCTAAAAGTGTGAACCCCAGCACCAAATGGTACAAACATTTTATAAAGTACGTCGATAATGGTACGAATCTTTATGTACACTTTTTCGAAAATCGGCTATATATTTTGAAAACAAGAATGATGGAATGGTTTAATGATGATCAGATAATTATAATAATAATAAAATAATTCATCGTAACATTTTACTTATTCTTATATACTAATTTACTTTACTAAAACAATAACAACAATAAATAAAAAAGAAATCGACCAAGATATTTGGTCATCCGACCGCGTTTCCCCTAAGTCCAGTTAATACATCTTTAACCAATTAACTCCTATTATTAATTCATTCAAACACTTCTCATCAACATTTATGATCATAATATCAGCTTTCGTCCTCCAATATTCTATATCCCTTGATTCCCAATTTTAATCCATTTCACATTTTGCCACTCTTCCACACTTGAATTCATCCAAAAATTCTTTCTCACCATTTCCGATAAAATCTTTCGGGCCGGCGAATTAAATTCCTGGACATTTTTTCTGATCTCCCAAAACCCCAATGGATTATTAGAGATATCTCATTCTGGTTTTAACCAACTGAATTTAAATTTTGGATGTAGAGGTTTTTTGAAAACTTGATTGGGGATTTTTTTCTCATCTCTTCTCTTCCATCCATTTTCATCCTCCCATTCATAGAGTTCCAAGGATGTTTTTCGGAATAAAAAATCTTAAATGTTAATCTTAAATCTTTAAATCTTATATAAACACCTAAAATAAAACACATAAAGCGCATATACACATCAATATAATATATATAAAGATATAAAGTATCAATAAAATAAAAATATTATATATATATATATAAATATTTTATAAATAGCTTACATTTAGTATATTATAAATTTTAAGGTATTATAATAATGGAACGTGTGCACTCTGTTCAACTATAAAATATTATGATCGTATTATATTTGAAGTTTTTTTGTATATTTTTTTTGTATATATTTTTATTCTTTTGTTCATTTGTTGACAGGCATATAAATTGAATTTTCACACCTTTTTAGTGGATCACTATGTATATATATATATATACATTTATAACACGTATATTATAATAATACTAATAATAATAATAATAGTACCTGCAGTAAAAAGGATCCACAGATTATATACAGATTTTTAATATATAAATGACTTCTTGTTATGCTCTTCACAATATATATATATATATATATATATATAATGGGTTGTTTATTATTGTTATATATACAATACATACCTAAAAAACAAGAAGTAAATATAAATAATACGATGCGTAGAATTGATGTAAATATACTTATAATAATACAAAAGGAAAATACAGAAACTTTAAAGTTCTTATATACATTGTTCTGTTTTTGTTTTTTTTTTAATATGTATATAAAGTATAACATTTTTTTCCAACAAAAATTGTTTATTTTATAAATATACATTATGCATATATTAAAAAGAAAAAAATTGAAATATTATAAAGCACGCATTAGCTTTTATTAATGTTCGTGTTTTTTTTTTATTTGTTTGGTTTTCTAATATATATATAAGAGGTATAATCGTGCATATACACATATATGATAAAAGATATGCCAATGAATTATCAAATTATATGAGATATAAAAATACGCACATTTACACTTTATATATACCGATTACCGATTAATATTGTTTTAATTTTGTTCGGTATATTTGAAAGTTTTTTAAAAAATCTTAATTTATTTATTTAAAATTTTACATTAACCCATTCCTTACTATATATATAGTATTGTGTTTGAACAATTATTTATTCTTATAATTAAAAGACAAATCTAATCGATGTGTTTTCACCCTGTTAACTTGTACATAATTTTCTGACTTTTCCGTGAATTGGAAAATTTACCTTTTCCCAATTTATAAAGACAGGAGAATATAATAAAGGTGTTAATTTTGCTGAAATTGTTTTGCTTGTGTAGTACTCAATAAATTAAGGGAGATCGCTAAATTTCACTTTAAGGGAATGAAATCAAAGATCCGGCGGGGAAAATATAAATTCGCAATAACTTCCACAATTATGCATCTAATACCCGGGAATTTAAACAAAATATATTTTGGACAAATCCATTGCAGAAGGTACTTTTTTATGGAAATATCAAAATGGTGATTTCATTCAAGATGACCGCAACCCTTGCATATACATGTGCATTCAATATCGAATTTTTATGTATAATTTCAACTGTTTTAGTTGCCCTTGTGATGAGCTTCGGATATTTTATTGTGCTCATGAATTTGAGGTTTTATTCAAGTAGGCATCGAACCTGAAATTTTATCATAACTTTGTCAATTTTCATTGGATTTACTTCAAATTTGGATTGTAATTTTATTAAACTTTAACTCAAATACATCAAACATAGCTTTTTTGGAAATTATTCAAGAGAAATTATCAATATTCAAAATATTCAAAAACAGCATGAACGTTCTAGTACAAAATTTAATAAACTTTACAAACCATATTTTAAGTAAGTCCAATAAAAATTGACAGAGTTATGTATTCGATTTTCCAGTCATTTTGAAATTGTTCTAAAATCTTTTTTGGGATATGTGAGTCAAAGTACAATAAAGTTTAAAACCAACATCGAATGAAAATTGTGGAGGTTTTAATGAATTTTCGAAAACCCAATGCTAGCTATTTTTATTTTTGTAATAAAGTTTTCATTTTATTCATTTCAGTCAGAAGAGCTGACAAAATTTTAGTTCAGATGAAGACGAAGGTATCATTAAAAAAATTAGAAATTATGATAAACTTGATGACTCCTGTCACCTGTTCAATGCTAGTAGGAAACGATACATGTGAAGAAATAGAGCATGTTGTTGTTGTTATGAAATTGGATTTTCTAAATATGCTGTTAATTTGGAGTTATTATTTAGTTTCCTCGATCTCCGAAATGAATTCTGGATACAGGTTAAAATAAATAATTTTTTAGTCTTTAGCATATTCTATACGATCAACCAAAATGGTGTTGAAAAGTGCGCCTCCGCAGGTTATAACAACGATATATATACGCGCCGTAATATATTGCAATCAGACGAGATCCCGTCGATTACGTTATTATTAATGGTGGAAAACGGCATCCGTCTTCGTTATCGCTAATGTAAAACATGCACGAAAATAGGAAGGCATTGATGGACGTTCAACGTTAAGCTGTAATCTGATTTTCCTGGCCTTTTTACTAGTTTTTAGTAACTTGTTGGTATTTATTACATTTGTTATAAGAAACAATTTTTAACAGATAGTTGATAGAAAAAATACTTATATTGGTGTATGTTTCGTTCTGATGGAACAATGCGATGTAAACATTTAGCATGTGTAACAAATTATCAGGTCATAGCTACACAAAACTCGTGTTAACATATTGTACATAAATTTTCAATTTTCTTATATGTGAAAAGAGGTAAATATGTTTCGTATAACAAATGTAATAAATAAATATGTTAATATTATGTACTACTTACAATTAGTGTTTTCAGTGTTCTTTAAATAATAGAAATCAATTCGTAATTTTAGAAACATTATTTATAAACCAATTCCATTTTTCGAGTTGTTTTAACGAATTCGTCTATGACCGCTTTGTGGAATTGTGGCTTAGATTTTAAATATTTCAATATTCAAAATGAAAATTGAAGTAATAACTTAAAAGATAAAAAAAGCTAATAAAATATGATTTTAGTATAGGACGAGCGACGATAATTAATTATGAAACTAAAAAATAAAATACGTCTAACAATAAATGAATAAATGTAAATAGAATTTTTTATTCAACACTATATTTTTAATTTTGCATAAAAAAATCACATCATCTGTTTGAATGAATAGAATAGAAAGAATGAATTTGGAGGAGAAATGAAATAAATAATAATGTTGTTCAAATAAAATTTGAACAATACCGGCCCATATATCGCGCTATATACCTCCATATATTCGCATTTTCTGTGCTATATATGAAAGTATATAATCAGCGACACTACGATGATTGTTCAAACAATTCATTGAAAACAAATTATAGTACATAGTAGATTAGTAGACGAAAGACGACACAGTGAAAGGGGAATTGTTTACGATTTTTTTTATGCTGAATGCGAGTGTAGTAAATAATGAAACCAAATATAAATATAAACAGTCAGGCAGTCAAGCACGCATATAGAAGTGTTGTTCAAGCAAATTTATGAACATCGGCACAGTATATATATGTTAAATACATATGATTTGGTATTTTAAATGTATTTAGTCCGTCTTCTATTTTTAATTCTAATGGTTTAAAGGAGAATTTTTACATATTATATTGTTCATTGTGTTTCTTGAACATCAGAGTATTCAATTGTATATTCTCAAATATTTGCTATATATCTATACAGTATGCCGAGAAAATGCATGTTCACTTTTAATATTTTTATTGAATGGATGAATTAATAATTTAATTAAAATGTTAGGATATTATTAGGATGTTTTGGACGTTATTCTTGAGATTTCTAGGGCGTTCTAGAACACTTTGAACAATACTAGGATTCGTCCTTGATGTAAAAATATTCTGATAATTTCCAAGGCAGCGGGTAGAAAGGAGGTGGTGAAACACCCCCACTTCAAACCTAACTAGCTCACGCAAAAAAAAGCTTATACTGAAATTTTCAGTCAAATTCGTCAAGTAGTACCATAGAAAAGTGGAAACAATCGAACGAACAACGAGATTTTATCCATATTTTCAACCCCTAAAACATGATGTCTGCCAAAATGGAATATTGTGTTTGAAATTTGTTTCCGATTATCTTCAAAACGCACATAGTTTCAACTTGATCTACGATTGGCACTTGAGTAGCGTTACTTTTAAGGTTGACCAACATAACAGTTCGTGTGGAAAATTTTAAGTTTATATTGGTAAACAGGAACCTAGCTTAGGGGTTTAATGGGTTACTTTAATACATCCATTTGTTTTATTCGTATATATATATATTTCCTGTGGTGACTTTAAAAATACATCGAATTATAGTTTTTTGTAAAACCCAGTATATATACTGTATTGTATGTCCACATTCATTCCAAGTATTTTGATACATATACACAATATGGTCGCAGTATTTCTATTTATTATTGTACATCATCGCTTATAAATATACAAATATTTTTCTGTTAATGTATATGTATTTGTATATATATATATATGTAATGATATACAGAACCCCCCAGAACAATCAGAAAAATATAGAATAAAAAAAGCCCACCTTTGAGAAGCGAAGAGCAAATAATACAAACCGGCGTTTAACCATATAGAAACAAAAGAATTTTGCCGCGTGTTGTGCATATTATATATATAAAACTGTATAGAAATGAATAAGTTTGAAAGCATACATATTTTATACCAATGAATATAATATATTTATATATAAGTTTTACATATAATCATATAATATACATTCATAATACATATATATATATTATAGATATGTATTATATATGGGAATACAAAAAACGTTTTGCTTAAAAAGTGTATATATACCATATATATACTGAAAAAGGATTTTATTTTATTCCAATTTTTTACCTTCTATATATTCGGGTCATCAAATAAACGATAAATTTCTATATGTTTTTTCCACTTCCACTTCATATTTCCACCTCCCCCATGGTCCTCCAACAACAACAACCGTGATCCCCCTGGTTTGTCGTCCAGGATTTTCCAGTCCTGGATTCCGTCCATACGCTCTTCATGACCAAACCACCCCAATCGATCAACATTAATGCCATGTTGCCTGAAGCAATCCCGAACTGAAGTTCATCAACAATATCGCATTTTCACTGTTGCGCGGCATCAAGAGCTTTCAGAGATATAAAGTATATAACATAATGTAAAGGCAATACCCATAAGTGAAAATATATAGAAATTTACTATTCATTTAATACTCTCCGTTGGGCAGATGATGGGTCTGGCCAGCCCCTTTCCAATTTTAATTGTATTTAAAATACATTTCTATAGTTGTGCTAGCGACTTGAAAGTGCATGTAACTTTCTAAAATTGCATTATTAACGTTTTGGAAAAATAACCTATTAATATAACGCCATTTTAATGTAGACATCGCATTCGTACCTAATGTGTTTAGCCAAAGTCATTTACATTTTTATGAATTTTTATTTTCCAATAATGAGGAAGATTTTATATGGAACATCAACATTAATAACAAACTGTTACTGAGGAGTATAGCTGAGGGCGGTTAATCAATCTATCGAAATCAAGTTATCGGTTAATCAAGATACCGATTTTAAATTTTCTAATTTAAGAGCTTTTATATTCACACAAATAACAAAATCGCTAAATATACGTTATTTGAATTAATTTACATTTTTCGAATACTTGTTCAATTGTAACCCAAAATCAAAATTTTAAGTAGATTGTGTTCTAACAGCGCGGATAAGTGTCATATATTCCAATTTCCAATTTTTTTTCCAACTTTTCGCTCTGGTATAATTGGTATAATGATCGTTTTTTAAAGCGCAACAACAGCCATTTCAAATTTATTGTTTGGCTAAATTCATACAAAAATGCATATAAAGTATTATCGCTCAAGAAGTTGGAATAATAAATAATAATAATGATTAAATAACAAAAAAAATTTTATTTTCTTTTCGGAAACGAAAGATTGAAGCGAGTAGCCCATCGGCTAGTATGTTATAAAAATAAATATTAGTTGTGTTATAGGTGCCATATTATGGTATATACATTCAGTGGATTTATTTGTATAAAACTGAACAAAAATTTACCAAATATAAGAATACAAATTTTCCCGACATTAATTTTGGCAACAATCAAAAGGTGTAAACGCAGTTATTTATCGAATCTGTTAAACAGACATACATAAATGTTTGACCTGCTTGATTCTGATGGGTCTCTAAAAAGCGGTCTCATATCTTCGAGATCAATTCACAAAATTTAAATACATTATTACAATACGCTAATGAAGGAGTACAATCCTCCATGTACATGGGTCGCTGTATACGGAGCGGTATACGTGCACCAACCCAGGGGTGGGTTTTTAGTGGGTAAGATGTTACATCGGACAAAAGAAAGTCCGACACTATGTCCACAAAAAAAAATTAACCCAGAAAAACAAATATATATAAATATTACTTAAATTTAATAAATTGCGATTATTTCAAAACCATATCGCAGACAATCACGTGCATATATTCTTGTAAGTATATACCATATAGAAACAAAAAGGAACAGAAGGTTAATAAGCTCTTCAAAAAAAGGTTTCCTATATATATATATATATATATATATATCTTCTGACCGCTTATATTTTTTCCAACAACAATAAACATAGTTAATCAATTGGATATATATTGTATATGTCGATATAATTATCTATTATTATAAATAGAGTGGTAGTTGGGTTGGATGGCATATCTTTCCGATCACATCCCATCCGCGATCATCATATATACTTTTATATATAATCCACATTATATATTATAATAAACATTAACTTATCAAAATATATACATTTTTCCTGTCTATATTTAAGCTGCGCACAAAAACCTTTACATATATAAATATAGATTGTGTTTAAAAGAAAAAATTAATTTTTATTATATTTACCTGCATATATGAAGAATGACCTGCGCGAATTGGTTGCTTTTTTCTAAATGCATATAATATACAATTCAGCTACAAACAAACAAACAATCAAACAAAACCAAAAAATGCTAATCTTAAAACAAGTCATAATTTACGATCAATGATAAATTTTTCTGTTATTTTACAAATAAAATATATTCAGGAGGTTAAGCGATATAGATTTTATTTTTATTGCATGTATCCCCAATTTGAATTTAAAAAGTGATAGATCTTTTATTTTTCTGGTTTACTTAATAAAATAATGATATTTATTTTATTTAACTTTTTTGTAAATATGCGGTTTATCGATGAGTGATGACTTTGACTTGATATGCAATTATGTGATGATGCGATGGTTATAAAATTATTATATAATATTCAACTATATATATAATATAATAGAGACTTTATATGCGTTTTCAGTTTTTAAAATAAAAAAAAAAATTAAATTTTAATTTTTTATTTTCCGAAATGGAATCATCATCATAAAATATATTTATTATTAGTATATTATTGATGAATGGTTTTTTGATGAATGTGCACATACACAATAAGAGTTAATGGCATGATAAATACATCCGGTATATATCTACCCAACTATAACTATATAATATATATAGATAATAATAATAATAAGATAAAAGAAATATATTTATATATAAGTATAATTATATTCACGCAGTAAAAACATTTGAACTTATATATTCTATAAATTAAAAAAAGAAATATAAAAAAGGATCATTTAATGATGATGGACTTTTATATAGTACATATATATATAAAAAGGTTTGCTTTTAGATCAATACAATTTGTAAAGGTATAGATTTATCCCATATATATATACATGTATAAATATATTATTATGAATTGTTCATTTTATCTTCAAGTTTATTTATGGAATTCTTTTGTGGAATAACCGCAAACACATTCGAATTTTATAAAGTTTTTATTTTTCGATTTATAAACGATTAAGATGTTTTAATGTTTAATGTTTTTGTATTTTAAAATTATTTTATCATATATTCTACTATAAATATATGATATGATGAGTGTTTTTATTTTTCTTCTGATTAGTACTTAGTATATTTAAAACCATATCCAAAAATTGATAAAGACGACTATATGGAAACCACACTGTGTATTATACTGAAATGTAAAAGGACGATTTGAATTTGGTCGTCCGCATACACAGATTTTTGATAGATACAAATTATTCAAAAAATGCTAAAATAATTTTTTTAAAATTCAATGATAATATTTGAATAAATGTAAATATTTAAGTATTTGGTATTACTAAAATAAATTAAAAATGATTCCTGATATAGAGTCGCAGTGAAACAGGAAACACGTACTTGTAGCCGTGCGTAGATTAAATTTATCAATAATCAACGACTGATAAAATTTTAATGTGCCACGATAATTTATTCAAAAATATTCCCAAAGGAACATGACCCTTGGGATCAGAAAAAATAACACACAGTTTTGCAAATTTTTATCAAACCTCCAGATCCAAAATTGCAATTGAATTGTGATTATTAGAAACAGAATTAGATATCGGTAATAATCAGTCCCGGATATCTATAATGGAGCTCTTGGATGACATAAAAGTACGATACGATATAAAAGTATCAGTCACATGTTCATCAAACCACCATACCAAAAATTCGTTAGACAAAAGCAAACGGAACGAGATATCTCTATTAATCTCTTGTATGGAAAGCGGTGACCCTGATGTAATTTTTTGCATTTTTGGCTACCAACTATATGCTATATATGTTAGTAAAGAACAATAAACAATAGAGTAAATATTATAACAGATTGGTTTTTTTAGGGCTAGCATTGATAAAACGTAAACAAAATTCGAAGATGGTATGCATTGAATTGTATTTACTTAAAAACACCTCAATTTTTTATATATAGATAAGTTATTGAAATTTGAATTATTTATAGTTTTGAATATTGAAATGTTTATATATAATTATTTTGTGCGGGATTCAAACTTTAAAATCTTATTGTGTAAAACTAAAACGATAAATGTTTGAAATGCTTGAATTTAATCATCCCTATTATGGGTATTTACATAAAATCTATCATCGATATTGACAAAACACTATGATTTTTCATTCACGTATCAATGACCAAATCAATATATAGTTATTATGGCAAAAAATCATCTTCAATGTCAATACAATAGACATTTTGTTTATAATAAATTCAATAATTGGGATTCGCAAAAAATTATCAATATATTTAATTTTATCACAAGTATATAAGAAAAAAAAACCTCATTAAAATTGAAAAGCTTCTTATAACAAATGAAAAAAAAAAAGTATTTTTTGCATGAAAAAAAATGAAGAGAACAAAAAAAAATCGGAGTCTTAATGTCTGCTAAGATAAATTAGTAAATAATTTAACATAATATATATTGTATATCGTATATACCTCTGTACCTGTACGTATCTATAATATATGCAATGTTTGTTGACATTTTTAAAAATATGTATAATGAAAAATCAATCTTTATTTATTTATTATTATTATTATTATATAAACATACAGAAAAACAATTTACGTTGATTATTAAAAGTACAAATAAAATACAGAAAGAAAAAAAAAGTCATTTTTTTTTTTACGCAATTTTAGATATTTATTTATATTTTATAAAAATTATTTAAACAGAATAAAAAAATTAAATAAATAAATAATAAATTATATTTTATATGTAAATAAAGGAAGGATTTTATACTCAAGTAGGTAAACAAAAGATATTTATTTTTATTTATATTGTTTTATATATTATTTATAGTAGATGGGTATATGAATTAATGAATGTCGCTGTATAGATACGCGAGTATATACATTTATACATGAAAACGATTCCAGACTAACATCGCGGTAACAGAAGGCACGTACTGCGGTAGCTGAGGGGGTAAACGAGGCTTAAATTTATCAGCAATCAAATATAAATAAAATTTTGATATAAAATGATGTGTGTTACACTAAAATATTTAAGGGCTGCTAAGGGGATGGTGGAAAGAGTTCAAAACTTCTAGGTTGCCGCGATTTTATTTCCATCATCCTCAAGTGTTAGTTACACCTCCATGTGGTGGCAACCGAGAATGCATACTAGAATGCAGATAAGTTACTAATGCGAAAACAAGAAGTAATGGAAAACAAAATCTAAGGATTTTAAACGCCAGATGGAAAACAGACCGTGTCTGGAATTCAGACAAATAAATAAATAAAAGCCCGAAAATTTTCAAGAGTAAGTGGTAGAAGGGAGGGTTGACATATACCATCTTCGAACTTAACCAGCTCTAGATAAAAAAGGGGTTATATTGAAAATTAACCAAACCGGTCGAGTAGTTTCCAAGAAAAGATGGAAACAACCGAGGCAAAAATCGGAAAGCTTTTTGTTGCTTTTTCGCGATTTAAAGTTCCAATTCATGAAGAACGGTGATAAAATAGGTATCTTACGTTTTTAGTTTTCGAAAACCAATAACAAAATTGTCATACTTTGAAAAACTTCGTGGATAATATTGATAATTTGCAGTGATTTGTAAAAATTATTCTGCGTTCAATTTAATAATAAAAAACAGTTAAAAATTATTATTATTATTATTATTATTTGAATGGATTTATTATATTTTATTTCAAACAATACATTCTTTTGTTGAGTTATATATCCAAAGAAATCATATACCTACATATATTGTTGTGAATTCACATGACAGTTTTGAGTTCTTCATTTTTGCACACTTAAATACACACAACGAATTTTTTGTGTATGGAAATATAATTATATAAATATATTTATAAATATGCATATAATTATTTTAAAAATATACTACCATGTTCAATTTTTATGCAGAACATTTTTTATGCAGAGCAGAACAGAACGAGGGTTTAAGAACATGTCAAAAGAAAAACATTTCTTTTCTGTTAATACCACTTTTATCAACATTGCCATCAATTTTTTGATTAATTACTTTGCAGTTGTTATTATAAGATATTGTATTGTTTACATCAATATTTTGCAGTCCGAAGTGATTAATATAAATAATTGGATTTTGCATCATCATAATGCGCCGTATGCAAATATTATTCGTAAGTTTTACTATGGCACCGAGTAACTTTTTTTCTGTTGATAAAGTCAAAAAACTCCTCGAAGTGGTTTTTGCTATGAGATCACTGAAGTAATCAAACAAAAATCACTGGACGCTTTAAAGACTATCCCAAAAGCTGAGTTCCAGAAATGTTTCCAGGGCTTTCGGGTTAAACACTGTGGTATAGGAGTACCGCAGTTGATGAAAAGTACCTTGAACAGGACCAATGTTCATTTTGACCAACAACAAGTAATTTAGATTTTGTACGCATACATTCCGCGTTAAATTTGAACATGATAGTACATTCCGTATAATATAATAATGTTTGTATACTAAGATCTAATTAGTATATACATATTAAAAAAAAAATGTTTTTAAATTGAAATAACTAAAAGTATATATTTATAGAATTGTTTCATAATGTATAAAGACATATATTGAAGGATATATATATATATATATATATATAGGTGAAAGTTTTTTTTTCAATCATCATCACATACCCTTTCAATATATGCGATGAATTTCATATACGTTCATAAAAACAAATCAAACAATAGGTACTTTTGATATACACAAATTTTTTATTATATATTTATATTTCCACCTGCTATATATTCATTGCATTCATTATGAAAAAAAAAATGTTCATTAAACACCTGTAAATACCATTTTTAGTTACAAAAATCATCGGCACCCTCATTGGAAACATTTTTTATTACCCTTACCACGATATTTACATAATGTAGCATATACATTATTTTTGTTATACATACGTACAGGTATATATACTCATTAATTATTTATATATTTATTAAAGTTGCTATGGTAAAGAAAAATATGGTTCAAACAAATGAAACGACGAAGAGAAATTTTTAAATTGATTTTCAACATTTTTCTTTCTATCCATATTCACAATAATCCGCACACCGCGGTGGAACTTTTATAATACAATGTGTGTCTGAACCAAAGTATATAATATAATCGTAATCATAATCGGATGACAATATGGAATATTATGATGAAGTTATTGAATTAAAAAAAAATAAAATTATAACGGAAAATAGTGATGATAAAAGCAATACTGACAATATAATTAATAATAATAATAATAAAATGAATAATCAAAATATTTCGGATATTGTGAAAGAGAATAAAAAAGCAACGATAGCACCAATTCCAAGTAAAATTTCGGATAAATTACAGGTAAGTTAAGTTATGGGTTGATAAAGTTATTTCTCATTTAAAATTTATGGATATTTTAATTATGATTTACGTACTTTGCCCGTAGTTAAACAATCAAATACTCTATATTTTAATGGAAAATGTTAAAATCAATATTTTACGATTTTCCGCCACTAAGTCCCGAATAAAAGTTGATTGGATCCTCTACAAATGTGGATACTTAAAATAGAGTTTAGTGCGTTCGCCGGGAAAGTCTAATTTTACCTGAATTTCCCTTCGGCAAATGAAAATTCAATAATTTTTTGGTATTTCCTAGATGAAAATTTTGAAATCAATACATTATGGGTGCAAAAGATATATTCGATTTTCCAAAAAGTGTACGTACAATTTTGTACATTTTTTTTACAGACTGTAAAATGAAAAATTAAACAGTTGGCAAAAATGTAACGAAACTTTTGAACCAATGGGTCAATTTAAAAAATTATAGCTTTTATGAAATAGTAGAATCGTTATTAAACAAATTATAATATTTAGAAAAATCGATTTTCCGGAAAATTTAGATGTCGGTTGAATCTGTCAATTTTGTTGTTTTCTCTATAAACTAACTAATTATATACAAGTGCCTTTCGGAATGTCATTTCGTTTTGAAAATATTGTGAACATTTTTCATGCACCTCCCTGCTTTGGATGTATTTTGTCTATGAAATTTTAAAATGCAATATATGGGTTAGTTTAAATTAATTTTGAAATCCATCTAAATTTCAAATTATCGAGGTTCAACAAAAGCGACCAACAAGTTCAATGGATAGAAATAATAAACATTTAAAGTCGGAACGATTTGAAAGTGAATCATCGGACAGTGGCAGTGATACGGATAGTGAAGAAAATCGAAAATTATTTACCGATACAATTGATCCAAAACAATGGGAAACATTAAATGTTCCATCTGAAATTAAGGATATCTTTCAATATATTTTAAGGTATATTTTATAAAATTTATTTTATATGTATATAAAAAAATTTATATAGCAATATTTCTTAAATATTTTATAGATATTCTCCACAGAAAATCGATATCGATTATCATTTAGAACCATTTATACCCGATTATATACCGGCTGTTGGTGACATTGATGCTTTCCTTAAAGTTGTACCTCCAACACCGTTAAATAATGAAAATGCCATTGTCGTTACCGAATTTATCGATAAATTAGGTTTAGAAATACTAGATGAACCTAGTGGTCAACAAACGGATCCAATTCTATTGCATATGAAATTACGTTCGTTAACCACGCAACCAATGCGTAATAATACATCATCATCATCATTAGGAGCAGGAGCTGGAGCAGGAGGAGGAGGAGGAGGCACATCAGGATCATCCAGCGGGCAACCACCACCGTCCATTGTAAAAAATATTAAAGATATTGATAAATGGATTATGGAAATACAAAATATTCATAGTAATCAACCGAATGCAAAAATAATACACCATAAACAACCATTGCAACAACAACCGGATATTGATTTATTAATGACTGAATGGCCATCGGATATGGAACGCATTTTAAATAATATTGGTTTTCCAAATGCATCCATAGATTGTACATTAAAATTTTATATTGAATTGGTATGCAGTTTATTTGATATTCCAATTTATGATTTGAATAATCAATCAGATTATTTAATTGCATTACATACATTATTTACATTGTACATGGCAATAAAACAAACAAATTAGTATTGTGTGGGGGAATTTTCATACGGTTACAAATTTTAAATGAATGCTTGTGTGGTGATTTTTTGTTTTTTTTTTTTTTTTTTGAGAATGTTGTAAATGGATAGTAAATGTACGATTTATGTACAAATTTTAAATATTATTCTTATTTTAATAGATTAAAAATATTTTTAATGGTTTGAAAATTCAAATCATTTGAAAAAAATAACACACCTGAGATAATGCTCAAAAGTATAGTAAAAATATACAAAATTATCGCTCATATCTATAATATAGATGATTTTATTCAAACACACAAACATAATTTCTATGTAAAAATATAATGTTAAAAATAAAAGTTTATTAAATCAACATATAGGCAACCATGATGATGTTGATGCTGATGTATATATTTATTAGATTTAGAGATCATTAAAATTTTAAATACACAAAAAACACATTCAAATCTATATACAAAATGATTTAATAGACAAAATATTTTAATAATTATAATAGCAAATAATCAAAGTAATTATGGTTATGATGGCACAAAAAATAAATATACTCTATCCATATACTAAACCGCACCACTAAATATAATTCTAAGAATTTTTGGCACATGACTCGACTATGTATATGTATAGATATAGATATAAAATAATGTATATTATTATTTAAATATTATAGACATTCCTATATAAAGATTTTTTTTCTCTTCTAAATACAAACAATTTAATTAATAAATTTTACTATACATACAGTAAAAAATCCATTTACACGAGGATTGTATATACACAAATATTTATCTTACACATCTTATATTGTATATTCGGATAGCAATAGTTCAAATAAAACTTACTGTATGTAATTTGTTTTTCATTTTTATTTTTTGTTAACATTCTTTTTTTTTTTTTAGAATTCTTATATATTCTAATGGATTATACATGCATTGTTATAGGCATCAACATTGAAGATTAAGGCAGAGTTTTAGTTCAATGAAAATCGAAAATATTTTACACGTAAAAAAATCAAAAACTTTACGAGGCAAACACTTGAAAGAGGAAGGATATACTTGCTGGTAAGGGGAGTGGATGGGAGCTGTAAAATTACAAGCATTTAACTTCTCATGAAATTTTTTTATAAAATGATATGCGACACCAACATATTCAAATTCATTAATCAAATATACGGTGGAGGTGGAAGTGGTTGAATCAGAAAAAGTTCTCCGATATAAAATTGTTTCCATGTTTCATGAAATCTCTATACAATCAAAATATCAATTCAATTGGTTAGAAATAGAATGAGACATCAGTAAAAAATAATTCTTGTATTTGTATTGGAACTCCTTGAATATGGAAAAAGTTCTCAACATAAAACTTTTTCCAATTTTGCATAAAAACCGCGAAAACTAAAATTTTAAGTCAATTGCTTAGAAAAGCAATACGAGATATCTATTACAAGCCCTTGTACCTTCATCGGAAATAACCATAATCGCCATGTAAACAAAATCAAAGTTAATACACGACTACACCTGAAGGTATACCGAAAACAGTGTCAATGGTGAACAAAGTTACTCTAATGCGGATACCTGGACATAGTGAAGTAGAATAAAACGACAAAGCGGATGTCAGCGCAAGAGACAGCTCGACTCTCTAGAGGGAATTCAAGCTAAAACTTGATTCAGTGATCTACGTAAATGAATGATAAAGGCAAGAATGAAGAAGATACACCTACGGAAATCTCAAAAACACTCAGAAATACTGCTGAATGAAATCGCTAGCTGCAGACACTCTAAAATCTTCGACAAAAACAATTGCCAGAATAACACAGTGGACCTTTGGGCATATCATTTACAACGCCTGAGGAAGTTATGTGTAATCACACATGGCAAATTTGACAAAGTATGGAACTGGGTCAATGAGTGCTTGGAGACGTTGTACGAAGTGGGGCTTGAGGCAATGCACCGGAAAAAGACAAGTGTCGTTGGTAATAACAGACTAGCGCATAGAACATAAATATATTAAAACATTAAATCTATGGGAGTGGGTGGAAGCAGTGGGATATTCGGGAACGAAATCTTTTTGCAGATGGTATTATATATAACTTTTAACTCTATATCAAACTCTATATCAAAAATGTCAAGCAAATATCTTCAAAACACTTTGAGTTATACGAGAAACTAAACGAACCGGGTTCGAACTTAACCAACATAAAAATACGTTTATGTTTTTAGCTTTTAATTGGTCGAGTAGTTTCCGAGTTTAAAAGTGAAAAAAACCCAGCAAGTCGATAAAAATTCCAAATTAGTGGAGCAAACTCAAAAAAAAAAGGATACCTGAAACATTTGTTACTCGAAAACAAACCAAATTTATAAAGTGACATACGAAAAGTATTTACGTGCTCAGCAAAAAGATTTATAAAATTGTGCACGAGTATAATTTCTCAACTAAATTTTAATATATGTTTTTGTTGTTATTCTGCGTGTTCACCTGAATAGTATATGATATTATTAATATACACCTGTGTATATTTTTTTATAATATATAATACGGTGTGTGTATATATAATAATTATTATAGCATATACTATATATAAATATTTCGATGTTTTGTTGTATACATGTAAGCATGAATTCTCTCTTTTAAAGAATTTAAATTACATGTAATTTAACAAGTGGAAAATATTTGGGCCAAAAATACATTCGTCACCTTAATTAACTATATGTATATATATGTATATATGTATGTTTGTATAGAGACACTATATGTAAAAGCGTATATATTCAATAATATATAGATTATTTGTATTATATGTATATTTTGTAATGTTTGGTATGGATATATTTTTTGTAAACAATTTGTGTTAAGTAGCAGCATTAATACAACATTTTTAAAGGTATGAAAGTATATTGATATATATATTTACAATGAAGAAAATAAAATACCACAAATTTATAATATATATCTTTACATTTGTATCTTTTATTATTATCATTATTATTATTATTATTATTATAGTATTAATAAATCATCTTTTAATAGCGTTGTGAAATATATATATAACTTGAATTTTTTTTTTATTTTATG